>VYZX01007794.1:5371-28458 GCA_013401335.1 Brachypteracias leptosomus | reverse complement strand
CTAGAGACAGTGCCAAGGACAAGTTGTTCCATCACCTTTCCAGGGATGGAGGTGAGGCTGACCGACCTATAGTTACCCGGGTCCTCCTTCTTGCCCTTTTTGAAGATTGGAGTGACATGTGTCTACATTTCATTGTGTGCATGCATACTATATATAAGGATGTATATATGGGATATACACATCTAATACATTATATTTATACATGTACACACATATATATACACATATCTCCTATTGTATGTATGTATATGTGCAGACACAGAGAGCTTTTTTTATATATATATGGAGATGTATCTACAGGGGTATATCTATTTAATACATTATACTTTCACACACACATTTTTTTAATATCTACAGGAAGTGTTATATACGTAAGGGAGGGGTTTACCCCCCTGCCCAGCCTCGTTTACCATGCCATTCCCAGGTTTAGGGGAATGCCCCCGCCACCTGCGGAGAACTCTCTGTGCCAGCGGGATACCACTGAGGACATCCATTTGAAGGCTGGCCTCAGGTCACAGATTGTGCCTGCCACTGAAGTTTCCTACCATCTCATCTACCCTCCCTGAAAGGCTCCCAGCATGGTGCTGGGGTAAGATACCTCCCCACTCCTTTTCATTTCTTTCATCTGCACTGTTCAGTCTCAGGCCCATATGAATAGCTCTGCAGACCGGACAGCCCAGGTCGGGGCAATTAACTTCTCCCAGATTACCAAACCATTACGAGCGCCTCCAGCAGGAGCGAACGTGGGGCCCTTCAGTGAACTACAATTCTGGTACTAACTTCCATGGAGCAAACCAAGAGATGCCATGGTGTGTTTCATTTCCAGGATGGACCTACATCACGGTTCAGTCTCACCTGGTTTACAGTGTGCAGTGCAATGCGAAAAATACAGTTCATATTTACATTTTCAGGTAAAACTTACCACTGCTAGGCTCATTGTAGTATCGACTGATGTAATTATTCATGTCATCCTCTGAAAGAACAAAAAGGCAGCCATTAGGAGACCATTTATTTGATGTAATCATTGAAATTCCATCCTGTGAAAGGTCCTCCTCTGCCCTGTATGCCCAGAGCACCACCTTTTGTGTGTTTTTAGGCCGGAAGACCAGGTGTGATTTGGCAACACATCCACCCCCTGGCTACAGCTGAAACAGGGATTATCATTTGTTGCAGTTCTTTATGGTATCAGCCTGGGATTAAGGCATTCTGGGGTCCAAAGAAAATGTGCTCTGTGATCTTTCCAGAGACTGCCAAGGGCCTGACTGGTTCCCCAGGCCTGTCTCCTCGCTGCTTGCAAAGACAAGTGTAACGCTGATCTTTTCCTGGTCAGCAGGGCCTTCCCTTTCCACACATGGCACAGGGTTAAAGCTTGTGTTCAGCCTGACAGGCTGAACTGAGGACATCGGCATAACCAGACCTACCTCTACTGCACAGTTAGACCACTGAGTTACCTTCTTCCACACAGTTACATTCAGAAAGGGAGGCTCTGCATACCACCTGTCACCCGGGCTGCCTTCTCACTTGTCTTACCGTTAGTCTCTCCCTGGTGAGACCCAGGAGTCTGCAGAGCTGAAGTACCCTGCTCCCTACCAGTCTGCAGCCATCCCCTTATTCTGCCGAGAACTTATTCAGGTAGGGACACTGGAAGGGCAAACTGTATTTCTCCTATAGGGATGCTCTATTTCCTTTCAATATTTTTTTTTCCATGCAGCCCAATACTGCCTCTCATTTTCATTTGCAGTCTCCTCCTGAGACCTACATGCTGTTGCCATGCTGAAGAGCAATGACATATCCATTGCTTCTGAGCAGCTTCTCTGTTTCTGCAATCTCTCTTTCATTTTAGCATTTATATCTTGTTCCTGTGAAACACAGTTGACTGAAAAAAAAAGGAAATGATATCTGACATGTTTCCAGAAGAATGGCTAGAACTTGCCCTGTTCTACCTTGGATGACATGGCCAATAAAAGCCATACAACAAGTTTACCAAAACAAGTGGAAATGCCTCTCTCCAGCTCAATGTAAGCAATGCTGTAGGAAACAAAAACAGGAGCCAGACAAACCAGCTCTCTAGCAACTGTAAACCCACATAGTTTTAATGTGTAAATCCCTACTTTCAAAATAATGTCTTTTTTTTTTTCATTGAGAATCAATAGAGTTATTTTGTTGTATTTCACATATATGTATGTAATATACAGCATATTATTAACACAACATTATCTGCTGGCTTAAAGTACACTATAAAGATTTTTACAAGTCAAGGGTGTGGTTCTACACTTTTAGTACATACATGGGAGCCAAACCTGAACCTCAGTAATAGTAAGATAAAGTGAAGACACAATCACAAAAGGGAAAGCAGCAGCTATACTGCATATGCTGATTTTAAATGCTGCAGACGATGGTGGGATTCCCTGTTATTGTATGGAAAAGCAGAACATTTTACAGTAGCTGAAAAAGAAAATAACAAAGTTCTCTTGTTGCAGTTCTGAGCGGCACGCAAATATTGCTGCTAAGAAACCAGTATCGGCAATCCAGGAAGAATTTCAAGCTTACGGGCAACCTGACCTGCCCAATTTGTGGTGTATCTGTGCTCTAAAAGCATTCTCTCCTTTTAAGTGCTCTTTTTGATACCATGTTTCAGAAAACCATGCTCATCCCTTGGAGCCAGATTTCCTTCGCCCCCTGGGTCTCTGTGGCTACAGCCCTGCCTTTTCACAGCACATTGCGGTTTGCAGGTGAAAGAAACAGATGTTTTCCGGGGAACGCTTTCTCCACACAACAAGACCCAAACCACTAAGCACTCTGTACCTGAAATAGCTGCACTCATAAGAAGGCAATCTAACCTGACACTGAAAGGCAACATGGTTGTTTTCCTGGTTTCATTGGATCTTAAAAGCTTTTTTGGCCCTTGTTGATCTTTAAATGCCTGCAGTCAGAGGTGTGCTTTGTACTAATGTCTGGGTTTAAAAAAGAGGCCTCAGAGTAGCTCAAGGCAATGCCACTGAATTAGGAGTACACTGCAAGGCTTTTCAGCTATCTGCTACTAAAATACACTTCATTTCAATCATACATAATTTATACTCTAAATGCCACCAAATCTGCCAGCCCATACAGATACAAGCTCTCGTTCAGGCATGGAACGTTCAGATGCAGTCAGAAACAACCTGCTTATCTGTATTTCTGGTAACACCCTTCCAGCGTATTTCACTTAGTCCAATTCTAAGCAGAGAAATGAGGAAAACATTACTGCCGTTTGGCCCGGATGAGGGCATGCTCTGCACGTGGGGGTCACCCCTCCTCATCACCTGGCAAAAGCACATGGCCACACTCTGTGCAATGATGGGGGACCTAGGTGCTCTCATTTCTTTGGCTCTCGTTAAAAGTCTGCCCCAAGATGCTTTGCACTGAAGACAGAAAACAACGTGGAAAAGTTGTTCATCTGCTTTTCATGTCTATGGCAAGGCTAAAATCAAGTCTGCTTTAGGATCACATTTATTTACCGCCCTGGCCATATGTCTGTCAACAGGGCACCATTTGCAAACACATTGGTTGCTTTCAAACCAAGTTAGCAAAAGGCATTACAGCCTACCTTTAATATCAGCAAAACCCAATGCCAAACACCCACAAAAGGAATCCTGTAATGTGCTCACTCAGATCTCTTTGAGTGGTGAGGAAAATCAGGGAATATCCTGGCTCTGTGTGTGACCACCTCCACACAAGATGGGGAGGGCTGCCTAGCTGCCTATTTCAGTGTTATTATGTCATGACCTTATTAAAGTCATTGTTTTACATTGCTTATCTATTTCTCATAAATGAAATACGTATCTATAAATCTATACATGAGTATTTAAAATGTAACATATATACATTTTTACCTTGAATAGCTTCTTGTGAATTAAAAAATAAAGAGTAATGGAATAACAACTGCAGAATAAACACTTCAACAACAGATTAAGTTTCTGAATCATTACATTAAAGCAAACTGACAATTAATAAACTCATCTCAGTCATAGGGGAGTCTCAGTTGCTTTGGGCATAAAAGGCTATAAACATTTCCAGTTACCTCTCATTATATTCTACATTGCCGAAAGCGAGGAGTTTAAAAAAAATGGCACAAACATGCAACTGAAAGCAACTATCTGTGCATACCACACATATATGCAAATAAGGAGTCTGGTACTGCACATTACTATGGAACACTGCTTAATTACTTGATGGTGATTTACAATGAGATGAAGTCCCCACTGCTCAGGACACGCAGTCAGATGGGATCAAGAGTACAGCTACACTTACTTACTTACTTTTTCATACCTTCCCTGTTTTTTTCTTTTTAACATTTTTTTTTCCTGATTTCTGCCACCTTGGAATTTGCAGGATCCAGAAGACTTCATTTTTCTCCTTTCCTAGAAATAGACGCATCTCTTCAAATACACAGCAATGTTACCTGCACTTCCCTTCCAGAAGAGAAACTTTCCATTTAAAAGTCCTTAGCCATAATGATGTCCAAATGGTATTTATAGTAAATTAAGGAACTGGCAGTAAGTAGCAAGAGAAAAACATTTCCTTCTTATGTCCCCCAGAACTGGCAACCTTAGGAAAATATCTATGGATTGTGATTGGGATCCTCTTGCTAGATGCAGGAGGAGGAATCATAGAGCCATTTAGGTTGGAAAAGACATTTAAGGTCATTGCATCTGACCGCAAACCTAACATTGCCAAGTCCACCACCAAACCGTGTCCCCAAGCGCCACATCTACATGTAATGAATTAAAGCCTTTACACCCAGGAAATCTGGGGACAAATCTGGTGATGAAGATCCAATAGCTGTGAGTTGAGAAGGTAGAACGGGAAGAGTGAGGCAGCTCTTCCCCACGTGAAAACCCATCTCAATCTGTGGGAAACAGGGATGCTTCTACAATCTTCCCGGGAAAGCCAGAGTGATGGGAAGCAGTAAGATACGCCGCAGCACTGCGGAGGACTTCAGCTCAGAGAAGGCTTTTCTGGGCAGGAGAAGGAACGATCAGAAACAGGCTGTTCTCTATGGTCCGTGACCGTTATTTGCTCAAGTAGTGTGGGCTGTGAAAGACTGCCAAAATAGCATGACAATGAGACACCTGGAACTGCTTCACCAAATAGTGGAAGATGGCAACTACCAAATTGTAAGAGGTTAGGTAGCAGAGTAATGTGGGACCACAGACAGACAGCAGGGTTGACTCCAACACGATCGGGACTTTTCGTTAAGACAGAAGGGAATGTCTGCTGGGAAGGTTGCTCAGACTCCTACCTATCCCATATAAAACAAAACAGCCTTCCCTGATACTGTAACAGCCACTTCTGTGAGGCTGTAAGTGCAGTGAAGTCAAATCAAGAAGGGAAATAAATCCCAACTCTTAGCCAGCTACCCAAATCTGTTATTGGAAAAATGTGCGGTTCTCAGTCAGGATCCGTTTGACAGCTACTGCATTTTGTGTCATGAAGTTTTTCAAATTATCTGCCCATTCTTTTCCTGCAAGACTCAGAACACATGCTTAAAATGGTTCAGGGAGTAATAAACTATTTAGAGTACAGTCCCATATAATCTCATCAGACCCAAGAGACAACACTGTAATTTCTCCCTCCTGGCCCTATAAAAACCTAATAAATTAGTGAAACACATAAATGACATTCCACCCAAGACAGATCTCTCTTTTTGTTCTGTAATCCTTCAATAGTGACCTTTAATTACTTTAGTGAATGAGTCTGCAATGCTCTTGCATACGAGAAGTACCATTTCAGATTAAAGGCCTTAATAAAGGGATTTAAAAAAAAATATTTAAATTATTTTACCTCCTATTTTTATTGCCACTGATTGTACTGCCTTCTGTCTCTCAAAGTTTAATTTTCTGAACTGGAAGGTTATTTTTCCTGCTCTGTAGCCTCCCACTGAGGATGTGAGTCCTCAGAGTAGAGCGATGTCTTATTCTAACTTTTCTCCAGAAAGGAGGTTTCTAAAGAAGCACAACTTTCATCTCCATTGCTGCTGACACCAGTGCCTTCTCCTTAAAGTACCACTTCAAAGCGTTTGGGGAAAGAAAAGTAGTGTAAAATACACTTTGCAAAAAAATCCCCCCAAAACCCCCCCACTAACATACGCTCTGAGCAGCGAGGATTTTCAATGCACAAGTTATAAGATCAAGTTATTGTCTCCTAAACACTTCTAGAAATAGGAACGGCGATGACACTTACGCTGCTCTTACACAAGCTGGTAACACTGGCATAACCTGACTTTGCCCGAGAAGAACACAGCTTCAGTACTGCACTGTAGTGCAGTAAGAAAGGAAGATGGAATGTACATAAACAAGAACATCTGTAGGTGTTTCCACAGGGGAAAATTTCCCAGTGAAGCTGTAACCTTCCCGTGATCTCTGACGTTCCAAGATCTGTCTGACCTTGGCCATCTGAACTGAACAAGTATCACCAAATTCTCAGCCAGATCTAACCTCCTCTTCTCCTCAGCAGTCCAAGTATAGCTCACTGCTCACTTGTAAACTCCTTTATTAAGGCATAAGCATGCTCCCTAGGCTGTGCTGTACTGTCTAGTTCACCTTTCTAGTCTTGTGCAAGATGACCTAAGCAGAGATTTTTGCCCCTTTTCTTTGCTGGCCTCTAGCAACATGGGAAGTTTGTGCCAAGAGGAAACATGAACAGCCAGCTGGCACTTTTCCAGGAGACTTCCCCTGTTTTTGGTGTGGAAGCAGATTGCCACATTAGTGCAAGCTGCAGGACTTGCACAACTGTTCCATTCACAAGGCTATCCAAGTCCCTACAGAGGCTGGATGGATGCCTGAGCACGTGGATAATCCGCCTTGAGAGGAACTGTCAAAGTTAGCTTGCACGGAAAACAGAGCAGCACACTTAGCCTTGTTCCAAGTAAGAAATCAACCTGAAATGGAAGTCATTGTGCAGAAGGAAATCTTGGGATATGGAACAAGCTCCATGATCAGCAGATACTGCTGGAACAGAAAAATCAGGACAGAAAACCAAAACCTTTAACTGACAACCGATAGAGTGGCTTTGGCCCTCGCTTTAGGAGACCGTGCTGCAAGAGCACTGTGTGCTGAGTTGAGCATGGCTGAGATGCAGGACATCTGTGTGTCAGCATGGCTGCTGGCTTTGGCTGGAGGATGGCCTGGGGGACTTCTCAATGCTCTTTCCAACCTTGTTCTCTATGAGTATGGATCAGCAGATCCACAACTGAGCTAGCCTGTTACAGTCAGCCTGAAGCAAAACACAGAGGAACTTGGGTCTGTCTTGGTGAAATAGCCACACTTGTTGAGTCTAGAAAAACAAAGGCTGAGAAAGAATATGGATACCAACAAAACAATGATTTGTTGGGTAAACATCAGGGAAAAAGAGAAGAATAATTTAAGCAAAAGGATTCAAGAACAAATTGTTATAAACTGGCAACGAATAAATGTTGACTGGGAATTAGGAAAAGCTTTCTAATAATTTAGAAAAGTGAGATGCTGGAACAGTGTTATAATGGTGGCAAAAGGCAAAATACATCACTGCTGTCACATGGATCACAATCTGTTTATGAAAGGGATTATTATGAAAGGGGCTGCATGCTTGGACAGTGGGAAATGTTCCAGTTCTGTGTTCCTTTACCTGTCAGCAATGTCTTCACACCTCTACACATGATGGGAGACAACTTCAACCTCACATGCCTGACTGCATGCTCATCACTTCTGGAAGTGAAAAGATTCTGCCCCACCCATTTGGTGAACATGAAATTCAAGAGCCTAACTTCACTAACTACACACACATTTATCTAAGTGTTGCTTAAGGTTTAATTTCTTTGATTCCTGCCCGGATGATCAGTGCACAGAGAAAACACAAAGCCTGAAAGAGGCACCTACAGAGAAGCCAAATCCTCACTCTTCCACTGATACATGAAGTTTTTAACTGGGAAGCAGAGTGCAGTTAAGATATAACCATTTCCAGAAGAAGGCTTCAAAGTAGATACATTTCAACATTTGAAAATAACCATAAACTATTTTTTATCTATTGTTCTGCAACAACAGGGCTCTGTTAGAGCACTAACAGATGATCACCAAAGGAACTGGCTTGGAGTTTAAAAGCGTTCAACCAGCTCAGACTGCATTGCGAGGAACAACGGACAAAATCCTTTCCAGAGCCCTGCTCTGACTTCTCAGACAGCTTACAAATAATCCTAAGGGAAGTACTCTGAAGCTCCAGAATTCTTCATGTTCCCCTCCCAATATCCTACTTTCATCACTTAAAACAGTGGGTACCTATGGGGAGAGTAAGCTTTACTTTCTCCAAGCATGATGATAAATTGGAGCAGTTCCCCAAAGACTTACTGCTAACCCCATAAAAATGGAAATTTGACTCAGAATAGCTACAATAAGCTTTCTGCAGTGAGAAGGAACCAAGCTAGAATCTGGTTCCTGCTCAAAGGAATGGAAGGCTGGCATATTAATCTTACAACTATGGCAGTACTGTAGAATTTCAAAAACTGAAATGCTCTGTGCGGGAAAATGAGGAATTTCCACTAGGGACTCTTAATTCATGTATTATGGGAGAGATTAAAGAATAATAAATTTTGGAAGGAAGTATTAATGGCTGTATGGGGCACTGTGAACCTGGCACTCCCTGAAGCCTGGAACTTTGTATACCAAACGCTAAAAATGATTTGTGCACGAGCAGAAAACATTAGAAGTTATTCTGACCGTGACCAGTTATATACTGTATGAGGTAAGAACTCAGCAAGACAAAAAACTTCCTTTATAATTTAGAGATGAACAGAAAGGATAATATTTGCAATTATGTCACATGGTAACCATCTCTGAGAAGAAGAAAGGAGATGACAGCACTTAGGATTTTTCCCTTGCTCTTAGAGAAAGGCTGACCACAATGGTCCTGAAAATCATTAGCGATGCTGCTGTGCATTCACATGCAACAGCTTTCACCCCAAGCTCTTTACAGACCGAAGCAGAGAAGCTAAGTGCAGTGCTCACAGTGCAGCAAATGTCACAGCTTTGCCCTGGGTTTATAGCTCCAAAAGTCATGCCCTTCTCTTGAGTCCATCATCTTTCCTGGTGTTGATAATGGTACCCTTTGACTTGCGTGCTGTGTTTTAGCCTTCACGTTTGTCAGCTCTGGAGATCAATTTTTTGGCAAGACAAACAAATCCTCCATTCAAAGCAAGACAAAGGTGAAAAATTTCCTGCTTCTTAGCCAAATTAATAAGGAAATAGTGTATATCCACACATTTTCCACAGAATTACTCCTACTGCTTTAGGAAGTCCCTTGGTGAAGTGCTCTGGGGAGACAGAAGTGTGTGAGGCAGCAACCAGCTAATTATTCAGAGAATTAGCACAGGACTGACCAGGCCACAAACAGCTTACAGCTATAGAGCCTCAGGAAGTGGCCATTCAAGAGGAGAAATGAAATATTAGCTGGGGAGTTATGGCATGCTTTCAGAGTCCAGTGACCATCTGACTAGGGCTCTTGACTCACCCAGTCTCCTATCAGCAATTCAGGTGCTTCAGATACTAAGAGGTCTGCAGAAAGAAAAGCTGAGTGAAAACACACGCTGAAAGCTACCGAATTAGCCAGCACAGACAGTCCTCTCCTAGTGCAGGCCACAGTGTGTGTCTCTACAGAAATTCCCTGAGGTGCTGTGTGTACTGTGTGATGCTGCGGTTACCTGACATACTTTACCCAATGCTGTAGTAAATGGTTGCACAAAATCCAGTGCAAATACCAGAGTACAAGCTTCAGCTGCCCCTGAGGAGCTTTAACTTAGGCAGTATCCCATAAAACTCCCAGGTAGGGAAATGAGGAAAAAGTCTCAATGCTTTCTTATGCCAAAACCCCTTTGTGGTAAAGCATTCTGCACTGAATGTTTCCATTGTCCAGTACAGACAGGGGAAATCAGATTAGCTTGCAATGGAATATCTCATTTTCTCATGCAGTATGTTCTCTAGCCAACTCAACCTTGCTGGTTTGGCAGAATTCAGGGCTCTCCAAAGATGGTGATTTCTTGAAGGCTAAGTTAAGTTTGGCACAAACGCATGCATTCCATGCCATGCCCTATCCTTAGGTGTTATATGTAGGGCTATTGTTCTGCCTGAGCATAAGAGAACAGCACATCACAGCCTGTTTTGCCTAACAACTGAATTGTGACTTTGAACTGTCGCTATTCTTTTAACAGTATTAGCAACCTGGTCCCTTATTTCTCCTCCAACTGGTCAGTGTTATAGAAATCTGCAGATATTTTTCAAAGCTCACAAATGCCATGTAGCACACAGAATGATTAACTGCAGTCATCGCTCTGGAATCTTTAAGAAGGAAAACACAGCTTAGAGAAAACTGATGCAAAGCAATTCCTAATGTGGACTGCCACAGAGGGACACTTGCAAAACATAACCCTTGACCCAAAAGCCAGGAGTTAAAACACTGGTGGCTTACACTTCCAGGCAGAGCAAGTGGTGTGGAAAGCCCTGAAGATAGCACAACTGGTGCAACCACAGCACGTGAGAATCAAGAGGATATAGCAATGACCTACAGGAAATATCTCAATCGCCTGTGCTCTGCAGAGCCACGTCTCTGGAGTATTTCACATGCCTGAGCAGGTGGGGAGATGAAAGATCCTACACCAAGTAGATATACCCCTTCCACACTGTGCAAATGGAGGCACCTTCAGCTGAAGGCATGCTCTTCTTCCCTCCAACATACCACATTAGTGTTTTGCTGATATATGTATTGGTCACAACGGCCACGGCATAGAGGAAGAACATACTGGCACACACCAAAGCGATAATGGCGAAAGCTGCTGCAGCAACAGCCAGCGTATTGCTGGGAGTACAAGCTGGTGCTGGGAGTGCTGGAGAAGAAAGACCCAGTTGAGGTGGGGAGGGAGAAGAACCAGGCAGGGCTGGCTCATGATCTTTCTTCCCCAGGGGTAACCACATCCTCAAGCAATTAGTTCCATAGCTTACACAGAAGCAGTCTCCAAGCCACCATTGTTAGTGCAGGACTTAAAGCCTTGGTAGCTTACCAATTCTTACCTCTGCAAACTAATCCAGGAAATAACATGCAAAATATTCCACCTCAATTGTGAACTAAAGCACTGAATGTTATTGCTGGGCTTGTGGTTTCTCATGCAATCTTAATTGGGTCCCTTGTCAGTAGGCCACCATGATGGTAGACTCCCATGGATGGGTGTCGCTTGCTGTAAGATCACAGCACATATTTTTCTGTCCAACATCTGCCTCATTCAACAGAAAGGACAATAGTTAAAACAGAGTCAACACATTTAGCTTCTGAAGATAAGCATTCAATGCATCTACAAAGACTTTGTATGTAATACACCATGCAATGCACAAAAAACAGTTCCTCCAATAGTTTTAGATGACTTCTGAGAATCGGAAATTAATTCTGTATACTCAGTATGAATGTTTAAATACAACATAACTGCACCTTAGCTGATATATAAAGTAATGCATGTTTTCTTACTTGCTGAACATCATCTTCCAGTGAAAAGCATGAATTTCTCTAATCATGTACCCTAGCTGAATGTAGAAATCCACCCTGAAGATTGTGTGTCTACTTTGTTGCATGTGTGGTCAGCATTTTACAGACACAAATAGTGAGTAATTGTGTTAACCTGGATGTTGTAATGAATGCCTTGGACAGAAGAGTTTTTAGATGAATCTCCACAGCACTAACATTTCAGCAAACCTCCTTATAATGTGCACAACACTCTGCAGTTCCAAATGTAACCTCAAGGAACATATGCATAAATTATAATATATCCACTGGGGAAACCTCTGAAATACTACAAAAAAGGGGGAAATGCATTTTAGGGGGCAGTCTGCTCAACTGTCTGCTTTAAAATACAATTTCAAATCAGGAATAATTAATGGCTGAACTGTGGTTAGTGCTTAGATATTTTGAAGAGGGAAAAAAACCAAAACCAATTTCTACATGCTTTCATTACTATGTAGAGAATGGAAAGGATTGTCATTTGAAAATGCTGGGTGAGCTTCTTCTCTTAAACCTTTTGATTAAAGTAATTCTGTGCATTGAATTCTAAGGAGTTTGACCAAAACAAAGATACCATGCAAACCTCTAATTCAGATCTACTCACATACTGCTCATCTACTAAAATAATCAAGCTAACATGTCCAAGGAAGACCAGCATATCACTAAGGTAGAAAGTGTTGTCTCCTCTGGAATGTTACATTAAATGTTACTGAGATCAAGACATATTCTGCACTCCATTTTAAGGGCTGGGGGATCACAGCAAAAAGACCTACGTCTTTCCCAAAAATACTTCTAGTCTAGCACTTGTGTGATAAAAATGGCTCCAAATAAATACAACTGTTGATATTCCCCTGAACCACACACCTGCCCAACAGACAGCTCACAGATGATGGACTGCTCTTCACCATGGTCACATGGCACTTAATACATCGGAGCGGGAGCTGCCTACACAGTGAATCACTCCTTGTCTGGCACCAGAGCGGCCCTGTCCAAGCACAGCTGGAGTATCCACCATTGGCAGTTGTGTGAGGGATAGAAAATGATGGTCCGTGTAGGGCCACGATGGAAGAATTACAAGCTGGCCTCAGATGTGAGACCCCTACTGTGGCTCAACTACAGACCACGGGGTGGAATGTGTGAGGGATAGAAAATTACAAGCTGGACTTTGCCATGAGAAGACAGGTTGTTTTGAATAACAGACTCTGGGTTGTTGTAAGCAACATGTAGGAATCTGGGAGCCACTGTTAAGCAGATCACGCATCTGCAAACATCGTCTCACACGCTGGCCATGGGTGAGATGATGTTTTGCCAGTATTTTTCCAGAATCTGCTGAGAGTATAAAGGTCCAACTCCAGGCCGAGATGGAGCAGCTGGGAGCAGTGACGGAGAGCGAGCGACACATTATACAAGGGACACCTTGGCTCGCTCCGTACGATCTCTCATCTCCTCCTTCTCTGCAATGATCTGGATCATCCTATTTACTCTCTTCTTCAGCGGTCTTTTGGCAGGAACAGGGTTGGTAAGATTCTGCTAACGGGGAACGCACAGCACACCTTGCTAGCTCACCACTTATGCACAGCCTGCAACTGAACAGGCTTCTCTTAAAGGGATACCCTCTGCCTGCCGCTGGGCATAGAGCAGACCCTTTCTTAAAGGTGAATACACCATACTACTTATCACTTTCACAAGACTACCACTGAACAATAAATCTCACTGTTTTCTCACTAAGTATCGTGCCCTGAGTCTGTTTGTGCACAGAGTATCCCCTCGAACTGAACAGCAGTTTGAAGCAACTTGATGAGAGCACAGCCTCTAGGCAAGGCAAGTTTCACAGCTGAAGCATGGGTCCTTTGAAACCATAGAAATGCAAGAGGTCAAAGACCAAAACTGTTTTCCAATGTTCTCAACTTCCCTGCTTTTGCCTCTGAGTGTGATTCTCCTTTTGCCAGTTCTGATTTGGATACTGCTTCTTTAGTGTTTGATGGATATAATCATGAGGAGACTGGGAAGGTACATCACAGTCATTTACTTCCTGAGTCATTTCATTGGCTTTGTTCAGAATCTGTCTGCAAATACAACAGTTTCTGCCACTTTGAAGCAGATGCAGCCTCTTTGCAAAAATGGGAAAATGCAGTTTCCAGGGAAAGTAATCAATTCCCTGATAGAGTGAAGGTATTTAGTGTGTACAGAACTCCATGTAAGAGATCAGCTGTGCCAACTGTTAGCAGCACACAAGCGGCACTCACCTCTTGGAGGTCGCAGCTCAGCGATGTTTTCGGTGGCTTCATCATCTGAATCTTCAGTTGCTACCACCTTGTACCTGTTGCTGCTCTGTTTGTTCAGTACATGCGGGACCTGCAGCGCAGCCTCTCTCTCTGCAGCCAGGTCCAAATCCTGCTGAGCAAGGTGGGCCCTCAGCTGCCTGATTTCAAACTAGAGGAAAAAACAAAACCACATTTTGATGTCATATAAGCATGGCCAGAAGTCCATATTCTACAGCTGGGGACCTATTACTCATTTTAGCACTAAATTGCTACAGACCGGTGACAGCAAACACAATATGGTTGAGCTAGGACACAAGCCCAAGCTGCTGAGGCTCTCCCAAAGCCCATGTGAGCTGGACCATTGTTCACATAATCTAAAAATAATGACTGCCTCATGCTGGTCTTCTATTTTGTACATCTGCAACCCGAAGATACGATTTTTGACAATTTTTAATGGACCTAACTGCCAAATCAAATGAATTTTTATAGAAGACTACTCTTAGCAGGCATTTAGGGATTTAGGCTCATGACATATATGCCTAATCTGTGAGATTTTGTAATGAGGATTTCTGTAGAGGGAGGTTCTCTAAGCAGTACCCAGAATGGTCCTCCCTCACTAACAGGGCAAGGGGGAGGGGCACCACAATCCCCTTCCAGCTTGAAATCTTCTGTACTCAACAGTGTGCCCAAAACCCTGGGGAAGGTCACTACTTTTCTGGCCACCCCTCTCAACTATATGAGCCACAGCAGTGAATGCCTTTATGCAATCAGAAGGGGACTTGTCTCATGACTGGGGTTATAAAGCAGACACCTGACAGAAAGACAAAAGCTACCAGGTACAATCTGATTGATGGACTGAGCATATTTCTGCTGTGCTTGACAGCCACAGGTCTTCCACAATGCAAAAAGGAAAGTGATTTTTCTGGAGAGGCTGAAGACACCCTTTAAACCCTTACATGAGCACTACAAAATCCCACTGTCCTTCCCCTCTGCCATCCAGCACAGCTATGGGGCCATGTGGCAGAGTTTCTCTTTTTTAAACTCTTTTTAAGATCAATAGTACAGCAGTGAACAAGTCATGCCTAATTACAGAGAATCTGGGAGGGAAAAGCAAATGAGGCGACTAATAGGTGAAGGCATTTAAAATTTAGCATTGCTGGGTCTCCCATAGTTGAAGGCCTGAAAAGCCATCAGAGAGCATGATGCTACGGTGAGCCACACTGCACCTGTCACACCGCATTTACAACAGACATGGAATTAGCACCTCCATGCTTGAAAACTGGTGTGTAACAGCATGTAGGCTAAATGAATCTGGTTCTGCCTCTTGCCTCTCAGATGCTGACTCAAATCTACTTTGCTGGCAGATTTTGCAATCTGTCAGCGGACCTAGTTTGTTCCACTGTGGTCCACATCAGCCACATTGCAAACCCCAGGCACCCTGCAGAGCACCAGGAGTTTCTCCAAGCTGTGTAAGCAACTGGAGGGGAAACAAAAGAGAGTTTCTGCAGATTTTAGAAAGAAAAAAAAAGAGGAAAAAAGAGATTCCCATTTGCCACATCTGGACACTAGCTGCTTTCCAGAGCATAAGGGAAGGCCTGCTCCAAGATCCAAATCTAGAGAGCAAAAGGGCTATTTAAGCTTTCCAGATCACATTCAAACTACCTAATACAGGGATTTAACAAAGCATGCAGCTTTTCCTCTGTTTTGACCTCAGTGGACAGAGGTCTGGCAGCTGCAGACAGCTGGCTGCACAAAACGTTCATTGCTCTTAACCAAAGGTCCTCTGTCAGTGGCAGTCAGTGGGGTCAGATAATATCAGCAAATGTCTAAATACAGCCCTGCTCCGTGATTCCTCCAACGAAATCTTTATGGCAGGTACCAGATGGTGAGTTTTGTGTCAACCTATCATCTAGGAAGAAGTAGCAAACTGTTAGTGCCAACTCTTTTCCTAGTGAGCCCTAGTTTCTTGAGGCTTGAGGTGCCTGTGCATACCAGAGGTACCAGTACTAATGTGTCATTCAGCTGTGAAAGAACTGTCCGGACTTCAACTTTACAACACGGAGAATTTCAGGTTTTATCTTTAACTTGAAAAAAAAAAAAAGAAATCCCACAATAGTGTATATTTCACCTTTAAAGGGAGAAAGATACCCTTTCAGACACTCCCTTGGTTTAAAGGAAGAAAAGTATTCAAACATGATAGGCAAAAGATAAATCTGAAGATTTAAACAAGAAATAAATTATTGCCTAGACATATCTACTTGCCTAGCTCAAAGTAAAAGACAATAAGATTTAGGCATCATTATTGGTTTTCTACTTCTCACATTTCATCCTCCAAAAACACTCCTGTGTGTCAGAAAAAGAAACTGCCACTAAAATGCTTAATTCTGGCCTAGAGGCAGGACATGATTTTTGTACACGGAAGAGACAAAAATTAGCAGGTATTATATAACAACTAGATAAAACTACCTAAAAGTCAGCTCAACAATTGTAATTCTGTATCACACCCAATTTAAGCAGCTTAAGCATTTACAAAGATTGGCTGAACCCTGTAACAATCAAAAGCTTGAAGAGAACCACTGCATTTTACAGATGTGAAAAATGAGTCACATTTGGTGACCTTTCCGGCTACAGCAAATCTACAGCAAAAATCGAGGAAGAAACCAGACTTTCTGATGCCCACTTACATATTCCAATTGAAAAAAGCAAGCATTTCCAAGTATCTACAGATTATTGTCATCTTTAAAATTTCCAATCCCAGTCATCATCCAGTTTTTAATAGATGAGTTCACAAATTTTACTGTTTAATATGGCTCTTCTAACAAGCTATGAATATTCAGCCTAGCATGCTGGACCAAGTAGCAGTTTGCAACCATTGCTGGGATCACCATGCTCGACAACTACACTTTGTCCAAACAATTCTTCATTTCCTATGTATATGGGAAAAGTTACTATCCCAACCACACAGACTGCGTAAGAAACTGGAATCCACAGAGAAAATTACTAGCACAGTTACTCAGGTAAACAGCTAGTATCTCTGGCAATGTCAAAAACGGAAGAGGCTTTGCTGCCATCTTACGTTTGAAAGACAGAAACACATGCTTCTGCCTACAGCAGCAGAGAAGGCACCTGCTTATGGAGATCGCACAAATGTCACATTCTAGAAGAAACTGAAACCTAGACCTGATGTCTTGGCTCATGCAACACTTCCCTTATCCACTGCCTGCTAAGAAGTGGATGCAGGGCTTGCAACTTTTCCAGTGGTATGTGAGCTCTCTTTTATTGCTAGCTGCAAACAAAATCCACATGCTTGTCTGATTTTCAGCTCTTAATGCTGAGCTAGTTCAGCTCGTCTAAAATCTAGAATTGAATGTCAGACTGTCAAGCACAGATTGAATCCCTAGGCACAGTAAAGCAGCACAGTGCACTGGACTTCAACATCATGTGCAAGGTGAGCAACAGCACACAGGGATGTTCAGAAAGATAACAGCAGAAACTGATATTGCTTACAAAACCATGCAGCTGCAGCTGGTTAGCACAGGCTCTCCTTTCCACTTTTCCATTATCTCAGATGGTCAGCTTCCAGGTCCTGCTCATACTTGCCCTGAAGTCTATGTAGTCATTAAAACAGTGGAAGGCTAGAATTAAATATTGTGGTTTGTATAACTGTAATTTTTTTATTGACAGAGAAGAGGGTATTCATTGTAATAATGGTGTTTGTCTTGCTTCCACATTCACTGTTACTGATGCAAAGTGATCTACACGTGTTCCACAGAGATGCAGAACTGTAACTCTGTTACAGGCACGGAGCATAAGACAGAGCCAAAACCCAACCCAATATACTGCTTCCAAATGCAAACCCAAACTCTCTTAAGTCTCTAGCATGTTCAAAAGGGACTGGGTGGGATGGAAAAATCACCATTTATCATAAGGATTAATTTCAGAAAATAAAAGGACATTCAATAAAACATCTAGGAAAAGCTAAACAAGAAACAGAGATTTTTTGCTCACAAAAGACATGCATCTACTCAGGAGATCAGTTCAATATTAATTGCTTCCAATTATTACTTAAAAATTATCCCAAGATATTGCAGAAGCTGGAATACAGTTTTAGCTACTAATAGCAACCCACTAAAAACAAAAGTTAAGTCTAAGAAAAGTGGGAGTTCCTTATGGGCATAATTCAATGAGAGACTGCATGGGCAAATTATGTCGTAGGTGCTTGTATCTATTGAACATCATATTGAACACTGACCTCGGGCAGTTCTAATGTGTAAAAGAGCTAATGAGATTGCTCTGACTGCATGTCATGCAGTCCAGGGCAGGTTAAATAAATCATTAAAAGATATAAAATGTAACAGTCTTTTTAAGTAGAAATTCTGGGCCAAGTTAAACCCATGCAATTTCCATTTGCAGTAGGAGCTGATGTAGCTATCTGAATATAGACCTGAGCCCCTCTAACATATAGTGCTGCAAGAGGGCTGTACTGAGAAGACCATGTGCCGTATTTTCAGGTACAGCATCCTGCCTTCAGCCCGTGAGGAAGGATGCATATTATGCATATCATGGGGGGGGAGGGGGAGAAAGGAAAAAAAAACCCATATAGACTTCCACACATGCTTTGATTTGTTTAAATTAATTTAACTCAATCATAGGCATCAGCTCTGTGTTAAGAACCTTCTAAATCCCAGACACCCAGTGGACAAATAGTGCTGTTGTGTGGAAGGTAACTTTGTTGCGATCAAAGAGACTAAGGTAAACCACCTCCTTACTCAAGATAATTACAAACTGAGGACCGGTCCTCTTGAGACTACTACCGACATTATTTACCAGGACACTGCTGATATTCATTACCTTTAATTACGTATACTTTGGCAGCTTCTGGTGGGTTTCTTTATCAATAAGTTTCTAAGACATTTTGCAATGTAAAAAATGTATTTGAAAACTTTAGTGAATCACAGAATAATAATCTAGGCTGAAATGAACCTATGAGGGTCATCTAGTCCAATACCTCGCTTAAGACGATTAAGTCCATTTAGCTCAGGTTGCTATAAGCCTGTCCTGTCAAGTTTTGAGTATCTCCAAGGTTGTACACACCAACCTCCCTGGCAACCTGCTCCAGTGCCTGACCATTCTCCTAGTGAAAGTGTTTGTTCTTCTATTTATTAGGAGTTTTTGCGCATTCCAAGCTTGTGTACTGTCACCGTGCTCCTCCCATGAGGGAGCTGAAGACAGTAATAAAGGTGTAATACATGTGGCTAATGTGAAAATACCCTTATTACCAAGAGAAAGGGAGATACAGACCATCTCATACAAGAACGAGTAATTGGACTGCCAGGCATGGAGGGAAAGTTCACTGATGGTACATTTAAACTTACTTAGTGTTTTCAAAATTCATTACATGTCCTCTTGTAGCACAAACTTAGCAGTATTTTGGCAGGAAACAAACCAGAAAAAATATGGGGCACATCTATGCACATCCTCACTCAAATAATGCTTCAGGTGATTATTTATAAGCAGGTAAAATGACAGAGACCTACCCAGAGCTCTAGATAACATCTCAGTTTACATGCCTGATTTTATAAACTGTGCCATCCATCCTATCTGACATTTTACAACATGTTTTAAGCCTCCAAGAAGGGACTTAGCAGTGAATCATATAGTAGTTCCCTTTAATGGTCTAGCAACAGAGTATGATTGACAGTTTCAGAGAGATCACTGAACATTTTAGCCAGAAGCTTACACCTAGCTAATGGCAGGAGTGATAACTTTGCTCAGTTCTATTAAGTGCTGTCTGTACAGAATGCCCTGCCCTAAAACCCATCTGCTGCTGGGACACAATTCAATGTTTATTTCCATTACTTTAGCCGTTGTTGTTAACAATAAAAAACAGGAGACAGTTGCAAACTAATGATTTACAGACAGAATGAAACATGGTATGACCCTGGCTGCATTCCATTCACCAAGGAAATGACTAGTAGGTAGAAATAAATTTTAAATTATTGTAAAAGGATAATGTAAGTTATTTCTCCAGTAGGTAATTTTACTAGCTAAATAGCCCCATCATTAAACTGTTGTATGAATTATATTCCAAGATAAAAAAAAAAGAAATCAGGGCTTCTATAGTTGTAGCTTTGAAAATGATGAAAAACCCAATTCCACAGGAGCTGACAGAAAAGCAGCTCTTCTGATAAGGCTGAACACATAGTCTTGGCTGGACTGTACTCAGCTGAATTGACTCTTAGGAAAGTTAAGCAGAAAAGATGATGTAAGTAGGTCTATTATCAGCAATTGAAATTCCTTTAGAGGAGATTCCAGAGGAAAAAAAGCAATCTTCCATGACTGGAATTTGCAGCATTAATGAAACCTTGGAACTTTGTTTTGCAATTTAATTAAATTATTCTGATAAACCATACTGTCAGAAATATATTATGTTCATATTTTTGATAGTAATTGCAGTAAGAATTTTTTACCTTTACTAATTTTTAGAATCCCTGTTACTGATCGTTAATGTTTCTCATGTTTTGTGAACTCCTGTACAGCCATCTCAGTCCTTTCAGTATTTTCTGCCTTGACTGCCCTCATGCCCCAATTCCTTTTAATAAGTTCTTTCTTGGCTAGTGGAGAATAAAGAAAACAGCAAACTATTCAAACAGCTTCAGTGGGGTACTACACAGAATAAAGCGGTGGTCTGTGCAACTATAATTTATAAGATATTCTGGTTTTCATATGTATGGCTAGCCAAAAATTGACATCTGGAAAGAGTTTTCATGTTTGCAGAAGTACGTCTCCAATGACATTCAGGAATGGAAATGTACTTTATACTTGTGATACTCTATCACTGGCAAAAAAAAAATAGACAACTGACAAAAGAAACAGAATTCAAGAAGTAGGACAAAGGGAGGTTGAACTTCTCCCGCTTTTATTTTTTTAAAGCAGGAACTCTATTTTTCCCTGTCAAGTGTTAACTACAAGCTTCAAATCAGGAGGGCATGGGACTTTTCAGAGAAGTGGCCACCAATTATTTTTATTTTACATCTTGAACAAAACAGGCTATTTTTTTCCCTCAATTCATCTTCACAAATAATGAATATTTTGTCTAAAACTTGCAAAATAATTTCATCTGCAGAAAATGCCAGACCATGAGAATTTCAAACCCAATTGCTGACAAGTGGCAAAGCAGTAGGAAACTGAACACAGGATATCAGAAAAAGAAGTGCTGGGAAATCTTTCTAACAGAAATGTTTTCAGCTCTGTCTATAATTATTAAATAAATACAAATCATCAGTGTGGTCACAAAGATGCAGCCTCAGGATGAATCACTATCTACCATCCAGTGCTGGGAGGTAGGCAATCATGGTGGCTTGCCCATTCTTCTTACTTGGGCTGGCACTGGTGTGCCTCAGCATGTACCTGAGGCTATAGATCAACCCCTATGGGCAGCTTCCAGCTATCTATCCCATCTGCCCATGCCAGAGGTGACACCACACAGACAAGGCAAACTGGGATCCCTCCATGCTGGTACTCCAGATTTGAGGACAGCCAGACAGCTGTAGGCAAACCTTCACTGAAAAACACAGACATGCACACTTATACTCTACAAATAAGCAATCCTTTAAAAAGGTCATGAAAGATGATCAAAAGAAAAAGCAAAAACCTGGTAAATTTTTAGACATTAAATACCATTAGGGGATATTTTTCCCACCAGATACTGTACACACTGTTAATGCGAATATTACAATATTGCTAACTCGTTTCTGACTGTATTGTGAAGCTAATAATTAACAAAGGAAGGATGCCGCACTTGTGTCAATGTCTTCTGTTGCTAGCTGTAGCAAATTAGTACATTTACCTCACATTATACAGTTGAGACACTTGTTTGGCAGGAAGTCAGGATAGTTAATTAAGAGGGATTAGCATGCTGTCATTTTCCTACAGTCCATATTTTTCCATAGCTGATGACACTTGAAAGCTAGGGAAGAACCTGCTCTGTTTTCACAGATTTACTCATCCACAAATGCAGTATTTCTTTGTGTTTGATGTACAGTTATGCTGTAACTGTCAAGAGCTCAGATTAGGGCTACTATGCTCAGACATTTGGCAAGCCAGGCATGCAAATAAGGAGTACATGGATCAAAATGGAGAGTGGCAAAAGCTGCTCCTGAACCCAGCTTCGGGTAACGAGCCCATCTTTACTCAAAGACTACGAAATAACACCACCAAAAATTATTTAGATATTGAACATGTGATCTGGCTGCATACTTTCTAAAAATGAATGTTTTCAAAGTTACAGTTGTCAAGAACTTCAGCCTAATATGGTCTGACAGGCAAAAATACTGCAACAGGACTCATGAAATTGCTGATTTGCCTAGTGCATTTGGTCAAAGGATAATCTCTCCACTGTAAAATGGGGTATATGCCATTTCCCTGTTCATTTCACAACTACGACAGAGCCACGAATCACTTCAAGTCGTTGTGCAAAGTTGCCACGAAGAAGACAGCAGTTTTGTCACTGAAGATACTTACATGTTGGAAGCGACTAATTTTTGGCGGAAGTCAAGCCTAAGGTTTAGACATTTGTTACAGTTAACTTGAGAGACTCTCAAAAACAGTGTTATGAAATTACACACATTGTCAACAGGTCTTCCAAATTCATCACATAGACAAGGCAACCTAACACCACCAAGATTTCATTGCAGAATNGTTACCCAAACAGTGGTTTTACACCTTTTTCATTTAAACATATTCATTTGAGATATTTTAAGCTTCACCTTCCCTTACCTCAAGATTGAATTACTGAACAGTTGGGAGCCTGGGAAGAGTCTTAAATCTTGACTTGCTTTCAAGAACTAGNCACCACCAAGATTTCATTGCAGAATACTAGGTTGAGATCCAGGAGACCTGAACTAAATCTAAAAAGCCATTTGGGGACCTAAATACTGATGGTTTCACAAATATTTTAGGTTCCTTGATAAAAGATGGGCCCTTAAATCCCTGCTTCAGATTATGCACCTTTTGGGCACCTGGTCTGTTCTGGGANCTTTTCCTAGGAATATGGCCTTAATATAGCTGCAGTACTCATTCAATAAATTACTTACTCTATTGTGTGATTTTTTCCTATTCCTCACGTTTGTTTTCCTCACCTTAAAAACCACAGGCACATCAGCAGAGGGAAATAACTGCTGTTTGACAACAGCATGCTGACAATATCCTGGCTGCAGCTAATACTTCCTTAACATGGAGACCCGTCACCTTACAACAGAAGACCTAGTGATA
>VYZX01007783.1:162-35686 GCA_013401335.1 Brachypteracias leptosomus | reverse complement strand
AAGAACCAATCTATTTAAAACACACAGTCAATGTAACTATATAAAAAGGAGTTGATTTCACACAATAAATTGACACTTTGCTTGCATCAAGCTATGTCCCGTCTCTCAATCGCCGCATTAGATTCCTTATTTTATTTTGCTGCAATTCATGTTTTTATAATTGGGCAAACTTTGTGAAGTATGTTCAAAAACCCAATAATTGTCTGAATATTTTTTCAAGTATTATGAACTGTTATTTTAAACATGTTCAGTAAATGTTTTAACTTCTTGAGTTTAATCTTTTATCAAACTTGTTACAACGACCAGCATTCTTTCCTTATCAGACTTTTTGCACATTAAGTCCTAAGTATGAAATTAAAGTTGCATGAAAACCTTATTTTATTTCCTATCAATCACTCAAGCTGATAACAGATTTCTTATTATGTAAGGTCGGTAATTTTCTACCCTAGAGCAGAAATGTGATTTTTTTTTTATATGTACAATCAAGCATAAATGAATGGTATTCTTCATCAGAAAGTCAATACTAGTGAAGTGTAAGCCTTCAATACCTGTTTTGATTTTACATAGCTTGAAAACGTGTCACCTCCTCTTCCCCCTTAAGATGGTAATTTGTGCCAGCATTTTATGATGGCATTATTCAGCAGAGAAAATTTATCACTAAATTGTTAATGAAATACAAACCACCCATAACATACTAGAACAAAAATGGTTTTATCTTTGATTGACTTTTGCCTTATCTAAGTGATTTTATTTTACTTTATAATGAGCTTTGATCTCATATGATGTTTCAGATAAATAGCAGAATAGCATAAAGTAGCTGTTATCAGGATAGAAATGCAAACTTGAGAATGTGATAAGAAAGGTATGATAATTATTATCCTGCAGTAACATAAACTTGAATTTTAGGATTCATAATTTTTTTAGGTTCTTAGATGTTATCCTAATTTAACAACAAGTGTTAGTGAAATAGCTCAATTGATTTAATAAACATGAAGTAAGGTGTGTACCAAGTTGACATCTTGTCTATTTAGCTGACTTTTTGTGTTAAGGAATGAAAGAAAGAACTTTTTGGAATCTCTGTAGATAAATGGCAGAGAAGAAGAAACTGTAATGATTTCCTTTGCTTCTCTTTTAATCTGACAAGTAACACGTTCTGGCAGCTTCCTCAAGGATGTACTTGAAATAAGAAAAGTTTACCTTGTATCAGGTGCTGTGCATAAAAAAAGGTTGACCAAATTCCTTTCAGCTCTATAGCTATACATTTTTTTCTTGTAAAGGAAATGAACAGATTTTAATTGTGTGCATTAGCATGTCCTATTCTTACTACATTTTATATTTCAAATATGTTATCACTTCATTAAAAGGTTGAGATTATTGCTTAAAATAGAAAGGGAATCTGAATGATTGATTCAGGCATCCAGTGCTGAACAAGCTTCTGTGAGATAGAGATTTTACAGTGTTTACTTAAGTCTATCCATGGTTGCTGAGATGGAGCATGCCCAGTTAACATTGCCTTGCCTTTATCAAATCAGAAGAAAATTAGAATATATTGCCCAGTTTTTCTAATATCATTCCTTTCCTCGGGCATCAGGAATTTATGATAGAAACCCTTTGGAAAGAATCGGTTTGCATTTTATTAATATAAAGTGAGGATGTACTGTATTTCCTCAGAGACAGTGACTGATTTTTGGGAGAGTCCTTGGATGAATGCTTTAAGAAGCCCAGTGTCCTGCACAGACCTTAGGCCTGTGGCTCAGGTATTCTCTCTGAAGCCCCATTTGTTGCATGGGTGGTGGACATGAGTCATAACCTTGTCTCTAGCTCTTTCTCTGTCTCAATCTGCTGCTTTTTCTGACTGGACTTCCCTGATGAACCCTGGACCACACTTAGTGCTTGATCATGTCTCAAGTGCACTGCACTGGTGAAGAAACCTCTTATTATCACCATGCAGCCCTGCTCAAGTCTTGCAGAACTGTCTGGTCAGTGAGAGCACAGCTCTGACCCTCAGCTCTTAGGTTGCTCTCTTTCGGGGAGCAGCCCTGCTCTTGCTTCTCTATGCTGCTGTCATCCACCAAATCCATATCTGGGGGACAGACATCTGACACCATGACTAGTATGAAAGCAATATAAAGCACTTTTAACAGCTCTGTTATTCTGTGGCATTAGTGCATTGAACAATGTTATAAGATATAGAAAATAAATGACTATTCCATGGAAAAGTAGTGTCCTTCATAGTTGAGATTCAAAACTCAAAGGAAAATAAATTGGGTGGATATCTTTGATAATTGATTATTGATATATTTGATTTCTACAGTTAGGTATGGTTGTCCATACCACTGTGTTGTCTAATAACAGTTATGTTCTCCCCCCATACAAAGGAAACCCATTAAAGAGGTCTAAGTGTTGATATAATTATCATTATTTTCCTATTTGTAGCACACCAGTGGTGTCTAAGATCCCTTGTAGGGGTCATGAACATGAAGTTTTGGGCACAGACATGAAAATACTCTATGTATCAAAAGAGTTTATAATCTGTATATAGAAGATACAGAAGTGTCCAATGTGTAAAGAATGAAAACTGCTTCCTCAAGGTCATCTCAGATTAAAGTCAGATGAAAAGACTACAGAATTCATTAAACTTGGCCTTTATCTGCTGTGCCATGTTGCTTCTCTTGGAAATGCAATGGAAGTGTAGTATGACAATAGTGTGGGAAACAAGAAGATGAATTCAGCTAGTGGATACTTTAAAAGCATTTGGGATACATTAGTGATTGAATTGGGTTTAAAAGCATCAGTTGCTGTTTTACCTGCAACATTTGCACAAACAGTGCTTGTCTGTCTGGATAATTAAAGAAGTGTTAATTGTACCAATTAAGAAGTGGGAATGAGATTTATTGTTCTTTGTTACTTTCCAGGTCAGAGGAGATGCAATAGGATAATACATATCCAGCAATCTAAATACAATTTAAGCTGAAATAGTTCTTTGCAATTTAGGCATTTAATTAAAAACTTTAAAGTTTAATTAAAAAGTTAAATCATTTGTCTATTTCTGCTAAAAAGCAGTGCTTTTCTGTTTGGATCAATTATATACCATAAAGCACAGTGAGCTAGGTATACTATTTTCTGATCTGAAGTTGTAGCATTTCTCATGCATAACAGCACAACACATAAAAATGTATTCAGGGTGCTAGAAACAAATAGATATATTGTTCTATTAAGCACAGTGTGAGAGTAAGTTTGAATCTAAAAGGATATTTTTTCTTTGTTTTTTGGGATGGTACAAAGACAAAAAGCTTTTTTTAACATAGTGAAAATAATGAAGAGTAAAATCTAAGTCTTTTCTATTATACTTTAAACTTTCAAAATAGCAATCCTTTGCATTTATATAGTGGTCATAAACATTCAGCCAAACATCAGAGAAGAATACTAAAGAATGAGACATCAGTGAGAACTGTTTAATCAGCAGTGTTTATGAGGTTATATTTTAAACAATATTAAGTAGTAGGATTTCAAATTCAGAAATATGTAAGTTTATCTCATAACTTATACCTGCCTTTTCAAAAAGGGTAGCAAATAGAGTAACAGACTTGTGAATGGCTCAGAAGTAAATAAATTCCTAATAAACACTGCCCTTTGAAAATAACAGGAGCTGTTAGATATTATTAAAAATAATTCTGCTCTTTAGGCATATAAATAAGAATGAAGTTCTTACAAAGCTGCTTTTTTTTTTTCTGTGTCAATGAGGAGTTGTTCATTTTGATAAATATCCTTTCTCTGGAGTATCTCCAAGTGAGATCAAATTGTCAGTTAATTATTTAAAACTATTTAGGCTAGCACTCTCCAAGACAATTCTGCTCTAGGTGGGACTAGTCCAAATGGTAGACACAAACTAGAATAGATTCATGTACAGTTGCAAATAAAGCAAATTTACTGGGCTACATTAGAAAAAACCAAGTTCAGTGGATTGAAAAATGTTATCCTGCATATTGTTATCCCCAGTGCCATGTCCAGTTCTGGGCTTATGGCTCAAAAATGGTGTGAAGAAACTAGAGAGGTCTAGTAGATGACTATCAAGATGGCTTGAGATGGCATAGAGCACCTACTGTACAGGATCTGTGCCTCTTTACTGTGGTGAAAAAGAGGCTTGAAAGCCGTCCAATATATGCCTGCAACTATTGGGAGCTACAAGGATGACAGAAACAAATTTTTCTTGGTAGTGTCAGATGATGTAACAAACTGAAATGGCTATGAAATGTGGTTTAAGAAGTTCAGAATGAACTGTAGGTAAAAAAAAAAATCTCTAGGAGACTGATGCAACAGTGGTGCGGGTTGCCCATTGTGTTCACTGATGCCACCTGGTCATGGAGACTGGACTCTTAACCTGAGCAGTGTAGATAAAATATCTGACAGAGTGCCTAGTCATTGAAATAGTGTGTGCTAGGTACCACTCCTGGTAGGCAGATGGACATGACTGATCCAAGTTTAATTCCTTCTAATCTGTGTAATCCTCCAGTAATATGCCACCAGGTTGAATGCTCCTAGACTGTCTTGGCTGCCATCATGACATATTCCATTGTAATCAGTACATAGCTTTGGTTTCATTTGATCAAAATGTTAATTTGATCACTTGTCACACAACCTTTACATAATTTTGGACATTTTGAATAAACACCCTCCAAACCACCTTTCAACAATAAAAATGGTGTCTTCTGGTCACAGGGACAAGGGGTTCAGAGGAGACCTGGAGTCAAATGTGACTTAGCCAGGTTGTACCACTGACAGGGTCAGAGACTGATCTCTGCCCCTCTTTCCTTTATTAGGATATACACAATCACTGGTAAGATTCTGGAATGTTGTCCTAAAGGTTTATGTCTGATTTCTGCTGTTTCCACAGTCTTTTCTGTATGAAATTAAAAGATAGTTTATCCACTTCTTTTGCTACTTGAATTCTTTATTTTCTGGCTGCCCAGCTAGAGTACCTTAGGACTATCAGAATAAAAACTCTTGTACCTGCAAATAGACAGCTGTTCCTTGAGCATCTTATACTCAGCCTAATGCCTTTTATGCTTATAGGCAACGCATGTGTTAAAGTTCCCAAAGTAAGGCCACCTTCATTTGTCTGTGCTCAATTTACTTACAAAATAGGGTACTTTCTTTTACCCTCTTCAAATGACATTAAGAAAATGTAGTTTTATTAGAAAAGAACTCTATGTAGTATTGTTCAGAACTGTAAAAGCATTTGACAATTTTTTTTTTTTCAGAGCAAGTCTTTAATCATGTAGCGGATCTGGCTGAGCTGATTTTCCCCATACAGCTCTCATGCTACGGTACTGGGAGCCAGAGGACATTGATAACACACCCATGTTATGACTAGCAGTGCTCACACAGCACCAAAGGTACGGGGGGGCAAGATCTGGGAGGGGATACAACCCAGACAGCCGACCCGAGCTGACCAATAGGACATTCCATACCATATGACGTCAGCTCAACTATAAAGGGAGGGTGCAGGAGGAGGACGGGGGACTATTTGTCTGGAAGATGCTTGTCCTCCAAGCAACTGCTACATGTTCTGGAGCCCTGCTTCCCGGGACAGGCCTGACACCGCCTGAGGGTGGGAAGTAGAGAGTAACAGCTCTGTTTGCTTTGCTTCGTGCTCTCGTGGCCTTGCTTTCTCTGCTGTTTATTAAAACTGCTTTTTATCATAACCCACAGGTTTTTCTTTTCCATCTTATTCTCTCCCCACTTGCCTTGCTGATGGAGTTTGGGGGGGAGTGATAGAAGGACTAGGGGTGGGCACCTTGTTCCCAGCCAAGGTAAACCCACCACAATCATCTACAGTAATGTGGCAAGGCAGTATCTATCCACATATTATTCAAGAACAATTTATTAAGTAATCACTGACGAAGGTTGAGAGGGAAAAAAAAGTGCTGTACAGAAGTCTGTGCCAAAATAATGCATGTACATAAATTGACTGAATTAGGACTTCTAATAACATCATTAATTGTGGTATAAAATAAAGTTTGTTAACCATTATAACATTAGAACATAAAAAACCTGTGCCTCCTACTTTTGCCGGAGAGCAGCACAGGCATTTTTCCATGGTTATTTTCTTTTTTTGCGAGTGTACCTTAAGTTAGTGTAGAATAAACATCATTTAAATTGCATTAAGTGTACATATCTCAACTTGTAGAATATAATTATTAGACTGTACTTCAAAAGAATGATAGTCCTACACTAGCGGAAATAAAAAATAATCAATGCCGATGGTGACTTTTATATGCAAAAGAATAGAATCTACTCAGATATTCTTGACTATGAAATGCCATAAATAGACTATGAAATATATATCATAGGTGCTGTGACAATAGTTCTCTTTTCTGAAAGTAGTTGTAAAAATCTGAAACAAGTCTTACTGAGTGTAAGCTATGAGAATGAGATTGGATTTATAAGGCAATTCAAGACTGTGTACATTTTATAGATGTTATAACAGAAACATGCATGAGGTAAAAATGAATCACCTGCTTAATTTTATCTACTGTCAACATCAAGATTAGAGTGTTGTTTTAAAATATTAATACTTCCTGTAAAATCTACAACTAAATGAGTAGAGTTATGTTTTATATATGCCAATCCTAAACTCTCCAACTTTTTCAAGCAGGTTAATTATATTCATGGACATCTGTCACATTATTCACTTGGAAGGCCTTGATTATGTATTACGCATCAGCATTTCATTACTAAACATCCAGGATAAGTACTGTACTCAAATGCGAGATGACATTATTATGACTTAAAGCTCTAAAAATATATGTGAATCATAATATGATGGGTTTCTTAGTTCAAAATAACTTATCCAGCATCCAGGTAGACTTTAATTGTGTTCTGTTGCATGGTTCAAAACTTGTTTTACATAAAGAGTGCTCATGGCAGTGCTAATAATAAAAACAGTGTTGGGAATATCAATATGCAGGTTATTGTCCTAGGAATTAAACGTAAGAGAATCTTTCTCAATTTATCACCTAACAATAACCTAAGCTAAATGTGTTTGGATGCAATCATGCAGACCATTGTATAGATTAGGCACTTTCTTTGTCTGCATGGCATTCCACAGACTTTGGTATAGACAAATTTAGTCCAGAAAAATTAAGCGTTTGTTTCTGTTAGATAATAGCTGGATAAAAAATGACTGTGCCAAGATCTCTGTGCAGAAAATAGACTATAGGTTTTCCTATTCCACATAACAGTTTATTGACTTGTCAAGCTATATACTAAGCACTGGGGAAGAAAAAACAAACTGATGTGCAATAAGCAACTCACTGAATTTCTGGCTACCAGATTGGACACAGTAGTTTCTTTCCTGTCATCACCTGTGTGAAATTTTGCTGGTGTTCCATCACATCAGTTGATCTCATGTCTTTATGTTCAGGCAGGAATATGGATATGTTTCTCCAATTTCTCCTCTAAAGAGTAGAAGACTTGAATCCTGCTCCTGCATTGAAAGAAGTCAGAAATGTGTGGTTATTGGCACTTTAGCTTATTTATTCCAGGGTTGGCCCTGGGATAGTTTACCTACTATTCAATATTGTATTGATTGCTCCAAAGTTAAAATGTGCTCATTTCACTTTAACAAAGGATTTCAGGTTTAGCTTTGTAATGGGTGTCCCTTTATTGCATGTAAAAGGCAAGTAGTTAATGTAAGACTGTTGTACTAGTGCTGTCATATTGTGGGACTACCTGGTTAGTAGTCCAGATGAAAACACTCCAAATCCAAGACATATCTAATTTGTTTGTTTAGCATTTTTCCAGTGGTTATTATCTTCTGTTACATCTTTATTGCTTGCTTTTAAGGGCTGATTACTTTACTTATGTGCTATGTACCTTCAAATTCCAAGATTATTTGTCTTTCCAATTAATGTCATAGGTTCTAATGAACCTGTAAGTGGGTGTCCATGTCTGCAATGCTACGGGTGTCTTGATTGAACCTTCATTAGTCCTTTTATGGCAAAAGAAGTCCTGCTTAGTGACCTGTTGTTTGTCTGCTGCTTGAGTTACTCAGGTAGATCATTGTTTCAACTGCACGGTCACAATAGTTGGGCTGCTTTTCTAGCAGGAATGCTACTGCCACTGTCGGCATCTGGGACTGACTCTTTTCACTGATGAAAGCAGTAGACATTGAATTTGGTTGAGAAGTAGATGCCATGTAGAGAGAATCATCTAAGTCATGCAGACTGGATTACTCCTACTGGTTTTCAGAAAAATCTTTAGGTTCTACGCGTTATCACTGAAGCTATTTTCAGAAGACTACATTGCCCTGCTGGGGCAAAGCTATTAAAATTTTCATTTTAAAAAGTACCTAAGTTAGAATGAAAGCCATAGAAATGCTGTACTTCTAAGCAAATCCAATATATAAAATCATTATTAGCATATAGTATAGTAGCATATCTTCCTATTAAAACAAAAATAAGAAATAAACTTCCCTTTAGAAAGATAAGCTCCAGGGTTTGCATGCATCTTGTGAATTACTTTTTGTTATTGTTGGTATTTGCTTTTTTTCCTACATTGTGACTCACAGTTAGAATAAATACATGTTTTGCATGCTGTGTTCTTGATTGTGCGCTCAGCTTCCTGATAATAGGGTGTATAGCAGGATAATAATGGTAATGTACCAACACTCTAACACTTTCTGTGTAGGTGCAATTAACATCTGTGCGGATGGGCTATCAAATTGCTGTTCTGTATGACTCTTGTATAATCAGATGTCTTATAGAGTAACATAGCCTTAACCCAGGTCAATAGTGACAAAGCAACTTTCTTAGCTCTTGGGTCTAATAACAATGTTTGGGCACGTGGAGCAAACAGTAAAATGGGTTGTGTTATTAAGGGCTGGAACAGCATGAAAGGAAGAATATAGCAGATTTCAGGGAACTGTAGGATAAATGATGGGAAGTTCATTTGTGCATCCAGATTTAGGATGCCTCCAGGAGGTAACAAGATAGACAAAGGGTGGTAGGATGGGTGTGGTATTTGGATAATGAGGTGGGGTCCCCTGTGCTGAAAGAGGCTTTGCTATCTCCAGTGCAACCTGGAGGAGTGGAAACTCACCTGGCTATCACAGGATGCAGAGAAGGAGGGGGCCCTGCTGAGACAGGACAGCCCTGCAACAAGGTCAGCAAGTACAACAAGATAACAGGAACCTGCGTAGTTCTTTGTTTCTGAGAAAAGGCTGTTAAATCTGATAGGTGCCTTTTGCCTCATTAACTGTGGAATGCATATTCCAGTTGACACCCCTGCATATCCTAATGAAGATTATAGAGATCATGCTAAACATATATGACTATAGCACTCGTCTCACCGCCCAAATCATACTACACGTCACCTGAGGCGGGGAGAACCTTGGAATTTTGGGTAGAAAAAGAAGGGGAAAATGATGGTTAAATTGGGAGAGAAGAACTCAACATCTGACGGATTGTGGAGAGGTATCTCCATAAGAATGGACATGTGAGCAAATCCAGACTCGGTGGCGCCAGCAAGGATACACAAGGACGGCCACGTGCAGCACGTGCAGCGGCAGTGACGCAGCAAGAAAAAGGAGGCAGAAGGTGGAACTAAGGGCAGCGCCTGGACAGCAGTGCCTGGCCAATCAGGAGATGTTGTTTAGCACCTGTCAGAGTTTGTTGTACCAATCAAGAGTTGTGCTTCCAGCGAGTGGTCAGCGCTGGTGGGTATATAACGAGTGAGCTTCGGGCAAATAAACGGCAATGCTTGGATTACATTAGTCCGTGTACGCATTGTCCATTGATCTCCCTCAACGGATCAGTCAACGGGCTGTGTTCTCTTCCTCCACCCCAGGCAGGGACACCTCTCTGGGTAAGCACTGAACCTGTCACCCTCTGGTCAATGTTAACCCTGGGTTGTTGGCATATTATTATTATTTCTGTTAACAATATTAACCTTAATTAGTAGTGCTGTTGTAGTTAGTGAATTTATAAACAGCAATGTCAAACGTGTTCTGTCACTCTCAATAAAATAATTAATTTCAAATTATTTGTGAATCTGACTCAGTGAGAGTCCTATATAGTGACTCTGATATAAACAGATCAATGAAAGTCTTTTGTGGAGACTCCGATAAATGGATCAGTGAAAGTCCTGGGACTCTGGCAAACAAATATCAAAATTATGTTCCTTTTAACACGACAATGAGTAAGAATAGAGCAGAGAAATGTGCCTTTGTCCTTGCTGATATTACTGTTACCAGTGCTAAATTTAACTGGTAAATTAGTGGCAGTAGCGGCAGAAAGTCACTGCTCTGTGCCACAATGAACTGAAATATTAATTACTCTTAATATGTGTACCACATCTTAAGCACATATGGTGTAGTGAAAGAAAGTTCTGTAATGGATAGCTTTCTCAAGAATTCAGTAATTGCTTAATAAAGAAAATTTTGTTATGAATTCTCCTGTGAGATTACCAGTACTATTTTTTACTGGAGTTAGAATACCAGGCTAGATAGATCATTTCTTTATTTCAGCATATTACTGCTTCTGCTCTTTGAGAAGTTCTAGACATCTTTGTTGTATCTGTAAATCATTTGATGAATTCTTCTTTCAAGAATATGCATGAATTTTTCCTGTTGAGTTCAACTTCAAGTACTCTATACAGATGTTACAAAGTTCAATCTGAAATGTGTTTTCATATTCCTGAGATATAAAGTGAAAAACTCAGAATCTGCAGTCTCTTTCTTTTCAAGAGAGAACTTCTCACCACCAGCTTCCTGGACTTTGCATCCATAAATAAGGTCAGTTGAAGCTAGAGTGTTAGCAGAACATGTTTATCAGGAACCTGATAAACCTGATGGATTTAATCAGCTTTTTAATTTCAAAAGCTGTGACTCAGTAAGGTTCTTCTGACTGTGTCTATAGTAGCTATTTTATCCTCAGTTTTTGTTTTTTAATTAAAATAAAGAAACAGAATTATAAATAATAATTCAAATAAGAGTTTTAAAATGTATATACATGTATATTATAATACTTTACTAATAATTCTAGTCACAAACACATCGAGATTTGAATCCAATGGAAATGTATGTCAGCCTTCAGTATTACTTCTGCTTTCTGTAGTAGCACATAGAGTAACAGCAGCCTTTGTTAGACAGGAAAGAATAGGAACGCAGTATTGTATCCTGACAACAAAATAGACCTTAATATTGCTTTAATATTAATGAAAGGAAATAGCATTGCATATGCTTTTGCTTAGATATTCCTAGAAAACCCCAATAAGGCTTAACATGGTTTAACTCCAGCTGACAATTGAGCCCCACATGGTCTCTTCCTCACTCCTCGTTAGTGGGATGAGGGAGGGAATCGGAAGAGCAAAAGTGAGAAAACTCATGGGTTGAGATAAAGACAGTTTAATAGGTAAAGCAAAAGCTGTGCACACTAGCAAAGCAAAAGAAGGAATTAATTCGCTGCCTCCCATCAGCAGACAGGTGTTCAGCCATCTCCAGGAAAGCAGGGCTCCATCACACTTAACTGTTTCTTGGAAAGGCAAACACCATCCCTCTGAGAGTACCCCTCTTTCTTTTTCTTTCTTCAATTTCTATTGCTAAGCATAACGTCATATGGTNGCTGCTCAGCAGTAACAAAAACATTCCTGTTTTATCAACACTGTTTTTATTACAAATCCAAAACATAGCTCCATACAACTTACTATGAAAATAATTAACTCCATCCCAGTCAAACCCAGTACAATTCACTATATGAAAACTAGCAAAATACCTTTTCCTTATCTCAGGCAACAACTTGCTATCTTTTTTTCCTGACAAGATTCTTTGTAACATACAGATGATGGATGCCTTGTGCTGTAACACTACTAAATGGTCAGATAGTACCTCATGGCCTTCTTGAGGGTCCTGGTCAGTTGATGGTCTTTTCTAGATGTGGATACAATGTTAAGCCTGCAATATGTACTGTGCTTTTTACTTCTTTAGTTCTTCTGGGTAGGAAGCTATGTTCACCTTGAGTGTATGTACAACTGTCAGAATGAGCAGTCATATTACTGTTAGGTTTCTTAAATACAGTATAGGTTGCAATAACTACAAGTAAATTGGCCTCAAGATTTTTTGCTCTTCCTGGAAAACATGTATTTCCTGCACCCTTTTCTGGAATAACTTCTTCCTTCTCCTTCCTGATTTCCCTGAAAATATTAAGGATTCCTCTTGCAACTACCTGGAGTGGGGGGTAAAAAAAAAAAAAGATTGTCTATGACAACAGGCTTAGTTCCCAGGGAAACTTTTGTTTGTGTGTCTGACAGGTGCTGAGTTTCTGTCTCCGTGTTTATAATTCAATGACTGTTGTGGAAAATTGTGTTCACAATGGTTGGTTAAAGTAATCATTCTAGGAAAGCATAATTGTTGAAGAAAGTGTTTAAGCTCCTAATTACCATTAAATTATATCTTTCCCTCTTTAAGTTGTTGAAGGAAAAGTTAAAATGTGTCTTGATAGCCTATAAATAAATCTGTGTGGAAAAAAAAAGATTCCTGGATTCCTGTCATTGGTAGTCTCTAATCTGTAAACTAGAAGTGTAACAAAATCCCACAGCTGGAAGCTAGGTACAGACAAATCCTGACTTGAAATGAGTAAGCATGATTAATCATTGAAACACCTAGGGATGAAGGAGTACTCTGTCACTTGTAATCTTCAGATCAATATTGGATATCTTTCTAAAACAAAAGCTTGAGTTTAGCTGAAAACTCTGGGCTTGATGCAAGAAATATAGTAGTGATCAGGCTATTTTGTATTTTCCTTTTCTCATTTTTTATTAATTTAAAGTATATAATCAAAGCTAACTGGATGCTTAAGTATCTTTTTTTTTTTTTTTTTGAGGGGTAGAGAATATAGAAGAAGTTAAGTCTAAATGTTTGAGTAGTTTTTCTGAATAAAGTCTTGTTCTTCTGATATGGGCAAATAATTGTCTTTATGCTGTTGTACAATTGTAAACATACATAACTTTTTGAATCGTATATTGATGCTAACACTACCACCACCACTACTCTAATGAATTTTCCTTTTGACTTTATTAATTATGCTGTTTTGCTTCTCAGACATGGGGACTGTAGCTGGAGATAGTTTTATTAAAAAAGAACCAAGCTCAGATGGGGTTTCAGTAAAGTTTAGCAGCATAGTCTTTCCACCTTTTACTAAGTTATTTACTTCTTTCAATATTTTAGCATTTATTTTAAAATTCTATATTGAACGCAACTTACAAAGAACCATCAGACAGCTAGAAACTCACACTGGCTACTTCTCACTATTATTTTTTTATTTCTTAGTACTCTGTACCTTTGATTTGCATCAGAACAATTGCTTTGTTTTTCTCCTCCTTTCAACATCGGATTTCTCTGTGAATGGCACAATGTAATGTGTACCACATTGGAATTGTCTCATATTCTTTGCAAGCTGTTAATAGGATCTGCAAAGGTTGGGTGTTCTTATCTTTTGTGTCAGTGACACTCATATCCAAGTCAGTAATATTTGCTCTTCATTTATTAAAGCAGAGAATTTTTTTTTATGTAATCCAGATTTGGAAGGGACGAATACAGCTACTTGCAGTGGTCTTATGATCAAACTGAATGGTGGGAGAGGAAAGAAGTAGCTGAAGTTACTAAGAAATAGTAATAGAAAAGAGAGAGACAGGAATCTGGAAAAAAATAAAGAGACACTGATAGCAAAATTGGGTAGTAAACAAGACACCTGGAAATGGAAAAGGCCTGCTAATACCATATCATTTCATTCCTCTACTTGTAATGTGATATTTTTCTGAGTATATAACCTAATATCCTCTCCAGTATAATTTTAAACATAAAATTATGCTTCTATCTTTTACTGAAATTTTTTGTGCATTTTGCCCTAAACATGAGTTATTTTTGCCCTTTAATGACCAGCATGTTTACAAATCATTTCATAAAAGAATTCATAGCATGAGTGTTTCTCACTTGCAATCAGCCTGTAGTAATTCTTCTCCCAGCATTTCCATCTTTATGTCAGCATGAAGTCAAAGGCAAACCAAGAGGATATCTGTGAAAGCTGCTCTGAACTAAGTATGGTCCAGTAAGTTACATGTTTTGAACTGAGCTCTGCTTTTGTGTATGTCTGCCTGATCCTCATCTGTAAAATGAGATAGCAGTGATTTCTGAGCTCTAAAATGAACATTGATATATGAAAGACTGTTACCTTCTCAGATGTAGCAATAATGAGAGCCAGACAGATGGGCAGGCTCTGACTGTGTGGGCATGTGTGGTTGTATAGAGTCAGAGGATGCATGGTATGTTGGTGGCTTTAATGGGATGCACCTGAGTGCATGACTGCCTTTGGACATCAGCTCTGAACCCATCACCCATCATAGTGACAGTTCGATGACAGAATTCAGACACTGAAAAACTTCAAGGAAGAAACAAGCTGCTTTGGATGATCTCTGTAGATAGTCAGCTGTTGCAGGTTTTTTTCCTTTTTTAGCTATTTACGTTTACAGTGGAAGTTACTAAATATATTACAAATATGAATTTGAGAATTCCAATAGGAAGCTACGCTAAGCATTACTGATGCTCTGATTTTATTTGTGTGTCAAACGTCAGATCTTCACCTCCTTTTTACCTTTAACTTCTTCTGTTATTTAATCACAAATCATTCATTCATTTCCTTGCAGAGGATATCGTGTTATCTTTCACTTGGATTGTAATTTTAACAAATGGTTAGTGAAGTTTGAAACTAATGTATTGGTTTTGGAGGAAGAGTCATAGGGTGGGTTTCATACCACAAGCTCAACACAAATATTTAGACATCTAAAGTCTAAATGTCTGTATGTGAATTAGTTGTCCAGNCAAGCAGAGGAGCCATTATGGTCTGACCACAACCCTCCATTTCACATCCCCCTATGCCATTCAGTGTTGGGGGGGTTTGAGGAGACAGGAGTGAAAGAGTAAAGTTGAGCCTGGGAAAAAAAGAATGGAGGAAAGATGGTTTAATTTCATCTTTTTTCTCACTGCTGAAACCTATTTTAATTAGCAATAAATAACATATTCTTTTCCTAAGTTGTATCTGTTTTGCCCATGTTGTTAGCTGAAAAGCAATCTCCCTTTTTTTATCTCAATCCCTGAGCTTTTTCATCCCATTTTGTCCCCTTTTCCTTTGAGGCAANATTTTAAAATTCTATATTGAACGCAACTTACAAAGAACCATCAGACAGCTAGAAACTCACACTGGCTACTTCTCACTATTATTTTTTTATTTCTTAGTACTCTGTACCTTTGATTTGCATCAGAACAATTGCTTTGTTTTTCTCCTCCTTTCAACATCGGATTTCTCTGTGAATGGCACAATGTAATGTGTACCACATTGGAATTGTCTCATATTCTTTGCAAGCTGTTAATAGGATCTGCAAAGGTTGGGTGTTCTTATCTTTTGTGTCAGTGACACTCATATCCAAGTCAGTAATATTTGCTCTTCATTTATTAAAGCAGAGAATTTTTTTTTATGTAATCCAGATTTGGAAGGGACGAATACAGCTACTTGCAGTGGTCTTATGATCAAACTGAATGGTGGGAGAGGAAAGAAGTAGCTGAAGTTACTAAGAAATAGTAATAGAAAAGAGAGAGACAGGAATCTGGAAAAAAATAAAGAGACACTGATAGCAAAATTGGGTAGTAAACAAGACACCTGGAAATGGAAAAGGCCTGCTAATACCATATCATTTCATTCCTCTACTTGTAATGTGATATTTTTCTGAGTATATAACCTAATATCCTCTCCAGTATAATTTTAAACATAAAATTATGCTTCTATCTTTTACTGAAATTTTTTGTGCATTTTGCCCTAAACATGAGTTATTTTTGCCCTTTAATGACCAGCATGTTTACAAATCATTTCATAAAAGAATTCATAGCATGAGTGTTTCTCACTTGCAATCAGCCTGTAGTAATTCTTCTCCCAGCATTTCCATCTTTATGTCAGCATGAAGTCAAAGGCAAACCAAGAGGATATCTGTGAAAGCTGCTCTGAACTAAGTATGGTCCAGTAAGTTACATGTTTTGAACTGAGCTCTGCTTTTGTGTATGTCTGCCTGATCCTCATCTGTAAAATGAGATAGCAGTGATTTCTGAGCTCTAAAATGAACATTGATATATGAAAGACTGTTACCTTCTCAGATGTAGCAATAATGAGAGCCAGACAGATGGGCAGGCTCTGACTGTGTGGGCATGTGTGGTTGTATAGAGTCAGAGGATGCATGGTATGTTGGTGGCTTTAATGGGATGCACCTGAGTGCATGACTGCCTTTGGACATCAGCTCTGAACCCATCACCCATCATAGTGACAGTTCGATGACAGAATTCAGACACTGAAAAACTTCAAGGAAGAAACAAGCTGCTTTGGATGATCTCTGTAGATAGTCAGCTGTTGCAGGTTTTTTTCCTTTTTTAGCTATTTACGTTTACAGTGGAAGTTACTAAATATATTACAAATATGAATTTGAGAATTCCAATAGGAAGCTACGCTAAGCATTACTGATGCTCTGATTTTATTTGTGTGTCAAACATCAGATCTTCACCTCCTTTTTACCTTTAACTTCTTCTGTTATTTAATCACAAATCATTCATTCATTTCCTTGCAGAGGATATCGTGTTATCTTTCACTTGGATTGTAATTTTAACAAATGGTTAGTGAAGTTTGAAACTAATGTATTGGTTTTGGAGGAAGAGTCATAGGGTGGGTTTCATACCACAAGCTCAACACAAATATTTAGACATCTAAAGTCTAAATGTCTGTATGTGAATTAGTTGTCCAGACACTGTATTCAAAAGAAAGATATGAGGATCTTTAGAGAGACAAAACACTTGCCTAATTTTATTCATCTACTGTAGCAGGAGACTATATCCTCCTTTTATTTTCTCCATTGACTGTAAGGACAGTTTAGAAAATTCTCACAGCTTTAAATGTCTACAATATGGAAGCACTTTCGGAGCAGGGGAAAAGTATGAGGAGGACATACAAGCAGAGGAGCCATTATGGTCTGACCACAACCCTCCATTTCACATCCCCCTATGCCATTCAGTGTTGGGGGGGTTTGAGGAGACAGGAGTGAAAGAGTAAAGTTGAGCCTGGGAAAAAAAGAATGGAGGAAAGATGGTTTAATTTCATCTTTTTTCTCACTGCTGAAACCTATTTTAATTATCAATAAATAACATATTCTTTTCCTAAGTTGTATCTGTTTTGCCCATGTTGTTAGCTGAAAAGCAATCTCCCTTTTTTTATCTCAATCCCTGAGCTTTTTCATCCCATTTTGTCCCCTTTTCCTTTGAGGCAAGGAAGTGAGTGAGCAGCTGGGTGGATGTTTGGCTCTTAGCCAAGATTAACTCACCACAGAGAAGATATGACTATCTCTTTGAATATGATGTAACAATTAAACAGGAGACATTTTGTGGATAAGCCAAAGGAAGCAATCTGTTTGATGCAAGGTTCATGTTGTATTCTGGACATAGAAGGCAACCTTAACCTGTGTTAAGGTTTGAGTGCATCCAAAATTCTGCAAGAGGAAAGAACAACATTGATTGTGACAAAATAGAAGATTACTTCTATTGTTATGTCAAAACATGAGATACTGGATAGGAAGATGTTACTAACAAAAAGGGAAGAAAAGATACAACCATGAAAAAGCCAAAGTATAAAATTACACTGAATCTAACAGAAAAGAACAGACTCTGATGAAAATAATGTCATGCTGTAAATGAGATTGTTTGCTTAAAACAGCTGAAACAACTTATTTGTATTACAAGATTTGTTGAGCATGAGTAGCAGTTCTGACCAGTCCTGGCTGTCCTCTAAACTATTGATACTACCTTATTTTTGTCAGTCTATCACAGAAGGCTCATTTTGAATTGTTTCCTCATCCTTCACAATGTCTTTTTCCTCCATTGATTTAAGATCAATGTGGCACTTGGTCTGCTGATTCGTACAAGGCCAAATCTATTGCAAAAAAAATTTTAATTATCTCTTACTAATCAGTGAACTGGCAGGAGGTTGTTCAACTTGTCTTCTCATTTCTGTTAGTCATCCATCTTTACTTTCCAAAGGACTGGTGTAAGTCTCTTGAGACACCTAGTCTCAAATCAGTCAATGTGCTGCATCATTGCTTTCTTAAATCTACCATACACTCTGTGCCTTTCAATAAGATTGATAGCGCATGAACATGATAGTTTTGGACTTTGGCTGTTCTTGAGGGCTATAAATAAAGGAAACAACAACCCAATATGTTCACCTCTTCTGTGTATAAATACAAAGAAGCAGAAAAGACAAGCTCCTACAATGCAAATGCATATGAATATATTTCTGTGTGGGTGGAAAGCTGACTTTGCAGTGACTGAGTAGCCTGCTCACTGCAGGGGGATTGGACTAGATGGCCTTTTAATATCCTTTCCAACCAAAAGGATTCTATAATATGCATCCACATGACCTTTTGATGAAAAGCGTATTTTAAAGTTTGTATTAAAGCAAAATACCTGCTGCAGTTCTTCAAGCTAAATGGCAATGTTATTTTAGTAAGGTACTGTCTGGTAACTGGCCCTGTTGACTTAAAAGGCAGTTCACAGCCTCATCACCACTTGGTTCTCAATGACATTCTTACTCTACTTTTTTACACATGGCTGTTTTCCCAGGAACTATTAAGTAATTATTTTACTACTCTCTATCATCCCTTCTGTGCTGTGGTAATAGACAGCATGCTACCTCTTTCTCCTTAGTGTATTGGATTGTATCTTGCATATTGTGCAGTCCAACAAATAAGGTATTATGGATAGATTTGACTGTGGACGTAAGATCTAGGATGTCTCCCTAGGACCATTAAGGTTTCAGGCTTTCATCTTTAAAACTCAGTATTTTCACATATGTTCCCGCACCGTTGCCATTGAACTATGGCAACTCAAATGCTCCTACTCACATACTCTTTAAAATAGTCTCTGCCTTTACCTACTTGCTCAACAATTTCTCCTCTCTGCTTTGCAGCCTGTTTTGTAGCTCCTTTATCCAGTAGGAATTGCCCATCAGACTTTCTTTCAGGTCTCCTATTTCATTGCAAGTCAGAGCTTCCTTAGCGTTCTGCAGCAAGCTGAGTAAGAGTTCAGGCAGTCCTCCTCAGAGGTCCAGAGGACGTATCGTTTCTAATCCTTTCACCCAATCCATGCTGCTCTTCATCCCCAGGAGGGAAGGAGGTCTGCCAAAAAGTCTGCAGTTCCCAGAATAAGCAGTTGGTTTGGCTTACTGTTACATACCTGTATAAAAGAGAAAATAATGATTTCTTAAACATCCAAAGGATACAAAAACAGAGCTACAAAAGAAAGAGCTGCTGCCTCAACACAAAATTAGAATAATTTATTAAGACATAGTTTTAGTACTCTATAAACTCACAGATATTGCTTGTATGAACACTGTAACAACTGTGTCTCAGCAACAATTTTTCAAGGTGGTAATGTGTTCTTCAGTAATTGATCTTAAAGAGATATAGGTGTGGTGATTTAAGATGTTCCCACTACAGCTGTCCAGCTTGCTTTTCTGCTGGAGAAGGCTACACACACAGCAGGGCAGCAAACTCAATGGATTCAGCTTTTCCAGTTTACAGTCTTAGTATCTGAACACAAACCAGGTTCTCCTGCTGGAGTCTTCTAGAGCTTGCCAGTCAGTGCATGAGATCATTGTCTCTAATGCCATGAGAAAAATCAACATCAGTTTGGTTTTGTGGAAGAGTAAAAGTGACGCGATCACTGACCGCAAACCATTAAGGCCTAATTTATTTGTGAAGCAGTCCTGTAGGATTCCTGGCAGGAAGCCATCTCATGTACAGACTTCAATGGAGATGTAGCAGACATAAATTTGGTACTCTACAAGCACTTTTGTGTTTGGCATACTAAAATATTACTCTTTCCAGGTATAAGTACTTAAGGTCTGCTAAGCACTGTAATTGAACCACCCTAGTTTGACAATTAAGCTTACAATAAAACAATTGTTTATAGATAGTGAAAAAACTAATCATATCTTAGGTTTCATGCAGTAATATAACTATGTTTAAGATGAACTTTAAAAACATTGCAAATAATAACCTACTACACCCTCTTATTTCTGTGCAATGAAACCATGATAAATGTATTAATTTTCTTTTGTCAGTGCCTCCAAAATCAAGCATAGACAAATTATCTTTAAACCTCTCACCAAGTGCATTCTGGGTCCTCTTAGGTTTTTTACAGTATGATTGATCAATAACTTTCAAGCAATAACATATAAAATTAACAACCTTTCTAAAAGACTTGTCTGATAGGCCAAACTGCAATGGCTGGCAGATGTGGGCTCATAGGCAGGTCTACATTAAACAGTTATAATATGCTTGCTTTTGTGTCTTTGTCTGAAGCTAGATTCACAGGGAGACACCCAGTGTCATTCTGACACTGCTGATTTACTTAGAACAAGGCGATTGTTCAGAAAAATGATTAATCACCTTGACAGAATTGGTACAAAAGCCCTCTTGCTATACAGAGAAGTCTTTCTGAACTATCATAATATGTGGCCAGATTGTGAAATTTGCTTGTTTTGATGGTACAGTAGATACTTGCATGACCTGCAGATCAACATATTTTACTGATTTTCTCTTATATATTGCAAAAATCTGTGAAAGCCTGTATTGAATTATTGACCATTGCATAGCATCAAACCTGTTGGGTGGGCCTCAGTTCCTTCAACAAGACTCTGGTTTAAGAAAATGAACTTCTGTTGAAAATACAAAGTTAAATCCAAAACCATGGTTAACACACAGAAATATCTGAGGAGCTGCTGATACACTTAAGCATGTCTTATATAGTAGACATTATGTAAACCTGCTGCCTGAAAGATATATATTTTTCATATCTTTTCACAATGTAATTTCTCACACCATGTCACCATTTTTTAATGTAAAGTAAGTGTTATCACATATTTCACATGTACAGCCTGCAAGTTAACAGTACAAAGACTTGTTCTTCAGCAGCAACGTGAGTTTTTGTATGCCAAGACATTATAAGGCAAAATTAATTCTGGGGTCCCCTTATGCATAGTCTCTATATCTGTGATTTTTCAGGTCTCTAATTATCATTTATTGTAGTCAACCATTAATTAAGAATTAAGAGGGCTTAATTTTCAGTATATTTGTGAACAAAACTTTTGGTTTAAATCTGCCTAATTTTGACTTATAGGAAAGGAAACCTAGTAATATGTGCACATTTAATAAGCCTCTGTTCAAGTAAGCAGCTATAACTTAATCATCTCCAAGTGTATTGCTCAATTATTGTTCTTTGAAGTCATTTATACTTAGATATTCGGAAATAGCAACTCCCAGGTCTCATTCTTGCATTTATGTAACTTAACCTTTCTTTTTAACTCTAGTAAGCAAAAAGTAAGTAAAAGAAAATATATAATTACCATTTATTCTTTATATGTTTTGCCATAAAAACTTCACATTTTTATAGTGGAAGAGTATTTGTTGATATTACTGGATTGTTCAAGTCTGAGGTCTATGATTACTTTTCTGACGGAAGAATAGATTGTATTCCAGGGCAGGCAATAGTATAAATTAATTTAAGTTTATATTCAATATGTATTAAAGCTTTAATTCAATACCTATTAAAGCTTTGACTACTCTGCTATTGCAAGTCACAAGTTTAGCTCAAAATTCAATTATTGTCAAGAAATATCTTCTTTAAGTAGCAAGTTTTAATTGCAGTAAACTTATGCTGTTATATTTCAATTTAATAGAAAGTTATTTTGGAAAATACCACATTAATATGGTTCTTCTGGGATGCTTTCTATCATGTGGCAGATGACTCAATGTGGCTTGTGGAGTCTAACAAGATATTTTCAAATACTTGGACTTCTCAGGAATGTAATGAACTGACCTAGTAGTAACTGAAGTCCTGGTAAACACAGCTTGTTTGCAAATATTAATGTGAACCTTGACCACATTTTCATATCATGCTTTCATTTCATCTGGAAAAGCCTGTGAGTGATCCATTCAGTCTAAAGGTTTTTCTCTGGTATGCAAAGAATTTATCATGTTCAGGAAGAGAAAAGATTGCTTTCTCACTTTTAATTCCAACAACAGGAGAATTTTGTACAAGAAATACAGTGTGTGTAGCTGTAAGGCATACTTCATTATTCCTTCTATACTTACATTTCTCCCTCTGTCCCAATAAAAAATGCAAGGCTTGGCCAGTGTTCACATTCCTTTGTGAGCACCTATGCCTTTCACAGCATCTTGGAAAAGACTCCACACTCCCTAGAACTTAACAGAAAAAAACCCTAGCTCTCTGCAGAAAACGACCATCTTGCCTTATCATTCCATAATATCCTGATGCAACAGGAAAAGAATAAAAATTTTCCTATTGAGTTTTGACTTTTTCAAAACTAGGTAGTTGGGTAAAGCCCACACAGATGGTGATATTTCTTTGCAAATTGCAGTCTGCATATCTGTAAGGATGTCAGAGTTATGAGAGCTGAGTACTGCCTTTTATTCAGAAATCTGTGGGCTGATTCCTCCTATGTTTTTCTGTCTGGCTCTTAGAAAATATCTTCTGGAAGATGGTGCCTTTCTGGCAGTAATTTTTTGTCTGCAAAAGTTGTTTTGCAGTTGATGCAAATATGTATCTGTGTATACCACTGAGACTGAGATGCCTGCCTGGATATATATCTAGGTTTGGCACATGAAAAGTTTTATTTATACTTGCATATTTTTGTGAAGTGGAGAATATGGATGGAAATCTCATGGAAAAACCTGTTACAAACTTCACGCTCTGTTTAGAGAGGTAGAGAGGCTGTTCCTTTTATGTGTCAGGAGACAGAGGAGCTTGGAGGCACCAGTGCCTGTGGAGATCACCAGAGATCACTTTTTTCTCTTTTGCAAACAAGCCTGAAGAAAAAGTGTGTTTCCCTGAAATGTAATCTCTTCCAGCCCCTGAGGCAATAGAGATTTGCTGCACCTTCATATGAGTTGCTGTCTAAAAAATACAGTATTATTTTAAACATGAAGAAGCTGATTTTTGTTTGTCTAGTTTTCAAAACACTGAAACAAATTTGCCTTAGTGTTAACAGACCAAAGGAGGCAGAGCTTCAGGCATTTTCATCAAGGCTGAACTTAACTTCGTGGGAAATTCAAAATATAGTCAGAGGAATACAGGGGGCATGAAGTGCTTATCTCTCACTGGCTTTCCCTGATTTTACTCAGAAAGTCTTCTTCCTTGTCTGAAAGTATCCCTGAGAAATCTTCACATAGTGCTACATTGGTATATTGTGAACATGGTATATTTCTTTCTATTTCTGAATGCCCATCAACTGTTTTGGACCATAAAATGTAATTCTTGTTAGAACTACTTTAAAATTGATGGCAATTATTTTTCATCAAACATGTAAGAAATACCAAGACATACATAGCAGCATGGGAGTAAAGAGAGAGGAAAGGTTGATTAGTAAATTATTCTAAGTTGACCAAACATGAGTGGGACCTGACAAATGGAATGAGCTGAGTATTAGCAAAGCTATAATGCTACAAAATGTGATTGGAATTAGGGCATCAGTCTCACTGACAACTTTCCAGGATTTACATTTCAAAAGACTTGAGCTTTTCAGCTGTCCATTCAGAGGTATGTAACTATCAGCAGGCAGCACTTATTTATAATATGTAAATGGGCTTCCTATAGAAAACAGGAAAAATGATGTTTAAAGTCAGGTGCAGAAGAGATTAAGGAGACTACTTTAAATCAGTGTAATAGAAGGGATGAATAAAAAGAAAGCTGAGGGCAAGAGTATGACAACCCTTTCCCTGTTCTGGTTTTAAGCACCTCCTGCAGTCCTGTCATCAGGCATTCTCATCTACTGTGAGAGTTAGTGCCCAGTGACTATTGCAGTCACTCACAACAGCAAAATCTGGATTCAAGAGCTTTCCTTTCAGAAGCAACAAATTAGGCTCTTATTAGCCATGACACTAATAGTCTTTAGGGGAAAATGATGAAAATTCTAATCTTCATCAGTGAATTTGCTGCACTTACTGGAAAAAAAATGAATCACCTTGTCCTCCTCCCTAGCAATATTCTGGTTCAAAAGCCACAGAAGTCTGCTCCACCATCCAGTTCTGCCTGGGTTGTAATGAGTCTTTGCCTCTTCTGAAGACCTAAGTCACCCCAGTAACACAAATGGGTTTACAATGTCTACTTCATAAGTTTAGCTGTACATTTTTAACTTCGGAACATAATGATTCTGTACAGGCTCCTCTAGAGATTGTTCAGAATAAGAGTTTGCTTCTGTGTCCTGATAAAGCACATGTAAAAAAAATGAGGAAAAACATTCAACCTCAGTGATAATAAGGTGCTTTGGAGTGTGTGCCTTTTTAGCACAGCTTTAGAACTTGTAAAACTCTGGAGCTCTAATCATAGCATGTTTATGTAAAAAACTGAGATGTATCTAACTTCAAATGTTTTTATTTTCAATGAAAAATGCACTTTTTTTTTCTTTCACTTGCACAATTTTGTACTCATGTAGCAGCACTGCGATGGATTAACCTTGCCTGGCTGCTAGGTATCCACCAAGCTGCTCTATCAGTCCCTCTCACTGACAGCACAGGGGAAGAAGATATGGTGGAGAAGTTCAGGAGCTGAGTTGAAAACAAGGAGATCACTTACAAGTTACAGCCATAGGCAAAACACACTTGACTTTAGGGAAATTATTTTAATTTATTTTCAGTTAATAACAGAGTAACATAGTGAGAAAAACAATAAAACTAAAAGCACCTTTGCCCCAGCCCCCTACTTCTACCTAGGCTTGACATCACTCTTGACTTTTCATCCTCCCCTTGACATGCCACAGGGGGATGGGAAATCAGGGTTGTGGTCTGTTCATAACACTTAATCTCTCCTGCTTCTTCCTCCTCATGTTCTTTCCCTGCTTCAGCATGATGTGTCTCCCACAGGATACAGTCCTTCATGAAGTTCTCCAGTGTGGGTCCTTCCCATGGGCTGCAGTTCTTCAAGAAATTCTCCGGTGTGGGTTCTTTCCATAGAGTGCAATCCCTCAGCAATGAACTGCTCCTGTGTGGGCTCCTCTCCATAGGCCACAGTTCCTGCCAGAAAACTTGCTGCTGTGTGGGCTCTCCACAGACTGCAGCTTCCTTCGGGGCACCTGCTCCAATGTGGGGAACTCTATGGGCTACAGTGTGGATATCTGCTCTACTGTGGACTTCGATGGGCTGAAGGGGAACAACCTGAATTACCACAGTCTTCTCCTACAGCAGGGAAGTCTCGGCTCTGGTGTCTGGAGCACCTCCTCTCTTCCTTCTTCTTCTTGGTGTCTACAGGGCTGTTTCTCTCACATATTCTCACTCCTTTCTTCCAACTGCTACACTGTAGTTTTTACCCTTTCTTAAATACGCTGTCACAGAGACATCACTGCCATTGCTGATGGCCTCAACTTTGAGCAGTAGCAGGTTCAACTTGGAGCTAACTGAAACTTGCTGTTCCAGCATGGGGATAGCTCCTGATGTCTTCTCACAGAGGCCAGTCCTCCAGCCCGTCTGCTACCAAAACCTTGCCACATAAACCAAATACACAGAACTTAACTTTCATACAATTTCATCAGATAAGAAAATAAGATACAGAAGTTGAGAACTGGCATAAATATTTTTATGATTAAGCTCCCCATTTTTAACCTTCATTAAACTTNAGGATTTACATTTCAAAAGACTTGAGCTTTTCAGCTGTCCATTCAGAGGTATGTAACTATCAGCAGGCAGCACTTATTTATAATATGTAAATGGGCTTCCTATAGAAAACAGGAAAAATGATGTTTAAAGTCAGGTGCAGAAGAGATTAAGGAGACTACTTTAAATCAGTGTAATAGAAGGGATGAATAAAAAGAAAGCTGAGGGCAAGAGTATGACAACCCTTTCCCTGTTCTGGTTTTAAGCACCTCCTGCAGTCCTGTCATCAGGCATTCTCATCTACTGTGAGAGTTAGTGCCCAGTGACTATTGCAGTCACTCACAACAGCAAAATCTGGATTCAAGAGCTTTCCTTTCAGAAGCAACAAATTAGGCTCTTATTAGCCATGACACTAATAGTCTTTAGGGGAAAATGATGAAAATTCTAATCTTCATCAGTGAATTTGCTGCACTTACTGGAAAAAAAATGAATCACCTTGTCCTCCTCCCTAGCAATATTCTGGTTCAAAAGCCACAGAAGTCTGCTCCACCATCCAGTTCTGCCTGGGTTGTAATGAGTCTTTGCCTCTTCTGAAGACCTAAGTCACCCCAGTAACACAAATGGGTTTACAATGTCTACTTCATAAGTTTAGCTGTACATTTTTAACTTCGGAACATAATGATTCTGTACAGGCTCCTCTAGAGATTGTTCAGAATAAGAGTTTGCTTCTGTGTCCTGATAAAGCACATGTAAAAAAAATGAGGAAAAACATTCAACCTCAGTGATAATAAGGTGCTTTGGAGTGTGTGCCTTTTTAGCACAGCTTTAGAACTTGTAAAACTCTGGAGCTCTAATCATAGCATGTTTATGTAAAAAACTGAGATGTATCTAACTTCAAATGTTTTTATTTTCAATGAAAAATGCACTTTTTTTTTCTTTCACTTGCACAATTTTGTACTCATGTAGCAGCACTGCGATGGATTAACCTTGCCTGGCTGCTAGGTATCCACCAAGCTGCTCTATCAGTCCCTCTCACTGACAGCACAGGGGAAGAAGATATGGTGGAGAAGTTCAGGAGCTGAGTTGAAAACAAGGAGATCACTTACAAGTTACAGCCATAGGCAAAACACACTTGACTTTAGGGAAATTATTTTAATTTATTTTCAGTTAATAACAGAGTAACATAGTGAGAAAAACAATAAAACTAAAAGCACCTTTGCCCCAGCCCCCTACTTCTACCTAGGCTTGACATCACTCTTGACTTTTCATCCTCCCCTTGACATGCCACAGGGGGATGGGAAATCAGGGTTGTGGTCTGTTCATAACACTTAATCTCTCCTGCTTCTTCCTCCTCATGTTCTTTCCCTGCTTCAGCATGATGTGTCTCCCACAGGATACAGTCCTTCATGAAGTTCTCCAGTGTGGGTCCTTCCCATGGGCTGCAGTTCTTCAAGAAATTCTCCGGTGTGGGTTCTTTCCATAGAGTGCAATCCCTCAGCAATGAACTGCTCCTGTGTGGGCTCCTCTCCATAGGCCACAGTTCCTGCCAGAAAACTTGCTGCTGTGTGGGCTCTCCACAGACTGCAGCTTCCTTCGGGGCACCTGCTCCAATGTGGGGAACTCTATGGGCTACAGTGTGGATATCTGCTCTACTGTGGACTTCGATGGGCTGAAGGGGAACAACCTGAATTACCACAGTCTTCTCCTACAGCAGGGAAGTCTCGGCTCTGGTGTCTGGAGCACCTCCTCTCTTCCTTCTTCTTCTTGGTGTCTACAGGGCTGTTTCTCTCACATATTCTCACTCCTTTCTTCCAACTGCTACACTGTAGTTTTTACCCTTTCTTAAATACGCTGTCACAGAGACATCACTGCCATTGCTGATGGCCTCAACTTTGAGCAGTAGCAGGTTCAACTTGGAGCTAACTGAAACTGGCTTTTCCAGCATGGGGATAGCTCCTGATGTCTTCTCACAGAGGCCAGTCCTCCAGCCCGTCTGCTACCAAAACCTTGCCACATAAACCAAATACACAGAACTTAACTTTCATACAATTTCATCAGATAAGAAAATAAGATACAGAAGTTGAGAACTGGCATAAATATTTTTATGATTAAGCTCCCCATTTTTAACCTTCATTAAACTTCCAACATTTTATTTTGTGAAATTGTTTTATGATTGTTAATGTCTTTAATGGCCATTTGCCATTTTCCTCTAGTTTGACTTGTGTAAATTTATTTCTCTGTCCATAATTTTACCTGCTAGTTACTAAGTGCAAACGTATAAGGTTATTGTATATATCCACTGTCCAGTTTCTGAAAATGTCCTAGTTACAAGTGAGAAGTAGGAAATTGCTCTCCTGATGTGAAATGTTATCAAATGATCATTTATAAGCTGTGGAAATACAAATTTTAATTTAATTTTCTAATGATAATAATGAATGATTGGGAGAAACTTTGATTCATTTCACAAGTGCAAAAATATTGAGGGAGAAATATACATAAAATGTGTTTAAGGAACAAATATATATACGTTATAAACAAAAGGATTAAAATTATGCTGGGGATGCTATCAATATACTTGTTGCCAGGCTCTACTTACTGGGTGATTTATTTCTCAGATGCTATGGTGACTATATCCTTATGCATGGGTAAAAACTTGGATAGAAGAGATACTCAGATTAATGAATTAGAGATACTGTATTTATCTTCACTGGTGATTCAAATCAATCTGGGAATGCCTATTTGAGATGAATGCTCATGTCATGTTTTTGTGGGCTTTCTAACCTGCCAGGTGTGTGCATTTTGCTCTGTCACTAATAATTAAAATAGACAGCAACCTCTGATATTCTGGCTATGGAAGCAGGTTACTCTAAGATAAGCTTTTGAGTAGATATGGCTGTAAGATGTTGATTCCTATTGTGCATGGTTTTATCACAAAGAACTGTGTGACCCATGGTAACATAAGACCCTTTTATTTATGCACAAGCTCTTGGCAGTTAATATTAAGGAACAGAGCTCATGTGAGTAATTCTCACTCAGTGCCTACTGTCTAAGCTTTCATCTTAGCTGATGTCATGATAATGTCCTCATACAACCACAGTAATTTCTTCGTATAACCAAATTAATATTTCTTCTCAAGTCTCCTTTAGGTTCAATTACCTCTTTCCCACTTCAGAGAGACATTGTTGGCTCCTCCATTTATGTCTTCCATTTATATCCCACAGCTACACATGTACATGCCTTCTCTCTATCTTTCTGACCAAATTATATAAATAAATAAATCAATAAAATAATTAAATCATAGAATTATTTAGGTTGGAAAAGACCTCTGGCATCATCAAGTCTAACCTTTGTCCAACATCTCCCTGATCCCTAGACCGTGTCTCAAAGTGACTCTATCACCTCCCTGGAAAGCCTGTTCCAGTGCCTGACCACTCTTTCAGTAAAGAACTTCTTCCTAATGTCTAATCTAAACTTCCCTTGGTGCAACTTGAGGCCATTACCTCTTGTCCTGTCATTAGTTACTTGGGAGAAGAGACCGACACCAGCCTCTCTACAACCTCCTTTTAGGAAGCTGTAGAGAGCAATGAGGTCTCCTCATTAATTGTGTCTGGTAATTGTTTTTATTGTTCTAGAATGTTGAGCATACAATGCTTTTCAGAATAGAACACAAACAACACAGAAAATATAGTAAGAAAATCAAATCTTAAAGAAACAGAAAAATAGTTAATTTTAACTATCTGTTTTGGAGTTATTCTCCAGTGAACTCCACCTTGCCTGTAACACTCACCCAGGATGCAGCATCCATTCATTAGAAAATCTGTCACACTGAGACCTCATTAAGATAATTTCTGTAGTGATTTTCTTTGAAACAGTGTTGCTAAGTATCTCACTTGCAGTGTAGTGTTATGCTTGCTGCCCTTAGGTTTGGCCTGATGATATGACCAACAATTAGGCCTCTGTCTGATGTTAAAAATAAACAAGAAGGCGACTTTTTTTGATCCAAATTACATGAGACAGAGAAATGATAAAACCCCTGGTAAACTTCTCTGACAACTGGAGTGTCTAGGGCAGACAGCACATGCTGGGATTACCATTAACAGATGAACCCAAATCCAGCCCGATGAGTATACTCATCTTTTCCAGGTGCCTGAAAAAATAATAATAAAAAAAGTGTGTCTAATTATCTTATCTGCCAAGTTGTTAGAGGTTTGCTGAGCAAGAGTATATTGGAGTTCTATGCTCACACAACATGGGGAGTTGAGCATAAATGTGATAGAGCTGAAGTTTCTATATGCTATATCTTTCCAAACCCCACCAAGAACTATGACAATATGCTACAATTATACATAGAATCGCGAATGTAAAATAGTTTAATCTCTGATAAAGCCTCTATTGTGCCCCTACTGGAGATGACGACAGATAGGAGTTCATCTACTTGCAGTTCTGTGTAGTACAATATGTCTCTTAAAGGGAGCCTACAAGAAAGTTGGGAAGGGACTTTTTTACAAGGGTGATAAGATGATGGGTAATGGCTTTAAACTGGAGGAGGGGAAATTTAGATTAGATGTAAGGAAGCAATTTTTCCCTCAGAGGGTGGTGAGCCACTGGAACATGTTCAGGGAAGTTGTAGATGCCCCAACACTGGAGGTGTTCAAGACTAGGCTGGATGGGACTTTGAGAAACCTGGTCTAGTGGAAGGTGTCCCTGCCCATGGCAGGGGAGTTGGAACTAGATGATCTTTAAGGTCTCTTTGAACCCAAACCATTCTATGATTCTGTGATTCTATGCCATATAAAACTGCAAGTTCTTAAATGTTTCCCCATACTTGCTTGTTCTGGGTATATTATGGCTGACTGGTAATTCTATATTTCTATTTTAAACATAATTCCACTGGGTACCCCGTGAAAAGTGTGACAGAGACTTTTGTTCCAATTTCCACCTCTCCTATCTTTGCCCTTTTCCTTTTTTTTTTAAATTTTCCTTACCTTGTATATGGTGTTGTGTGTTAAAAAATGGATAATGATTGTGTAGATGCCATGTTAAAAAATCTTATGAAAACACATTGCTGTATGTAATGACCTTTGTCATCTGAACAACTGATTAAATCTGTGATGCAGAACTAAGGCTAAAGATTCAGTTATTTTACCCATGAGTAGCTGAAGCATTCATGTGTCTTAATTAGAATGGAACCTAGACCTTTGGTTCAAAATGAAAGGTTCAAATATTAGAATAAAAAAGCCAATTTATCTGTAAGTGGTGGTAACCCCTGGGGATCACACTTACAAAGGGCACACACCTGGACTTCACAAATATCAATGTGTTATAAGAACATCCTGGCTTTAAATATGAAAGAATAGTTTTTGCTCTTTTGTGTGTGTATCTCTGTGCGTATGAGTATCTTTTCACTGTCACATATTTATCTTTGTCTAGCTGATCTGTTTCAATTCTTTGGTGTTTCAGGCTGTATCCTGTATGCATGGCAGATGCTTTTTTTGATACTTTCTCCAAGAGCCTGCTAAGTATATGTCTTTCATTTCACACTCCTGTGTGCTAGCTAGTCCCTATGGATGCTTCTGCATGCCCTTTTGACTTTCGTTTAGGACTTACGGTTTCAGCTCTTGTTTCATCTTTCTCCGCTCCCCAGTGAGGCTTGGTTTCTTTTCTCTTTTTCAGTATCTTTGTACGCATCATCTCTAGTCCCTGTGGCATTTGTTACATCTGACAAAGCATTATTTCTATGGATCTATTATATGGGATTTAGAAACATATCACAAAGCACAATAATGAAGCTGAATGTTTAATGCTCTTTACACTGACAGCAATTGGCTTCATGTTGTTTTCTAGGAAATTAAACAACAAAATATGAACATAGAAAACAGAAAAATACAGCAGAATATTAGCAGAATAACACAGAACCAGCTGATCTGTATTCCTGGTGTTGAAAATATTAATTGAAAGATGATTATAGGTAATTGAATGTGTTATTCATATGTGTAGGAATTAGATCTTCTCTCTTTAATTATGAGAACACATAGATATATGGGGCCAGATGGGATCTACCCATGGATACTGAGGGAGCTGGCAGAGGTGTTTGCCAAGCCACTTCCCACCATTTACCAGCAGACCTAACTGGGGAGATCACTAATGACTGGAAGTTACAAATGTGATGCCCATCCACAAGAAGGGCCAGAAGTAGGATCTGAGGAACTACAGGCCTGTCAGTCTGACCCTGGTGCCAGGGAAGGTTATGGAGCAGATCATTTTGAGTGTCATCAGGCAGCACATACAGGACAACCAGGTGATGAAAGGCAGGTACTACTTGACTAACCTGATCTCCTTCTATGACAAGATGACCTCCTTAGTGGATAAGGGAAAAGCTGTAGATGTTGTTTACCTGGACTTTAGAAAAGTTTTTGACATCTTTTCTCACATCATTCTCCTGGAGGAACTGGCTGCTCATGGCTTGGATGAGTGCACTCTTGGCTGGGTAAAAAACTGGCTGGATGGCCAGGCCCAGAGAGTGGTGGTAAATGGAGTCAAATCCAGTTGGTGTCTGGTCACAAATGGTGTTCCCCAAGGCTCAGTACTGGGGCCAGCTCCCTTTAATACCCTTACGTGGAAGGAGATTGTAACAAGGTGGGGGTCAGTCTCTTTTCCTAAGTAACAAATGATAGGACAATAGGAAATGGCCTCAAGTTGTGCCAGGGGAGGTTTAGGTTGAATATTAGGAAAAATTTCTTCACTGAAAGGGTTGTTAAGCATTGGCACAGACTGCCCAAGGAAATGGTTGAATCACCATCCTGGAGGTATTTAAAAGACATGTAGACATGGTACTTAAGGACATGGTTTATTGGTGGATTTGGCAGAACTATGTTAATGGTTGGACTCAATGATCTTAAGAGTTTTTTCCAAACTAAATGATTCTATGATACAATAACAGCTTAATGAAATATGTTTTCCCTGCTTTCGTTTACATATCCACTTAGATACCTTTTCAAAAGAGCAGTACATATACAGCATGGACCAACTATTGCCCCTGAAGCCCTGCAAACAAAACATGCTACATTTCATTTTATTTCTGTATTGACTGTTTTCCAGACCTTTGTACTATGGATCAGCTCTGGTCCTTTGTCTTAAATTGTAAGAACAATCTTACAGTCTACCTGAACCTCATAAAAACCTGAAAAGTCAGACTGTGGTTGAAAATGATACCAGTGGACACTGAGCATGCTTACATGGTCTGAATTGTCATGCTGGTGGCCAATTTCATAGCGTGATAGTGCACATATACTGCACAGATACAGGCAATCTGGATCTAAGATATGCCTTTATCTCTGTTTTGATACTACGAAGCAGAATAAGACTCTAATTCCAAAAGAAGCTTCAGAGCAACTGAAATGTCAATTCTAAATAATAACAGTAAAACAATTTTAATATGAATTATTTAAATTACAATGTTGTAAATAGAATCTAGAGCATGAAAAATAGAATTGCAGTTGGGTCTAGCCAAGCAGACATCAAGATCTGATGCTTATTCATCTGCCTGAAGAATCAGAACTGATGTTTTCAGTCTTTTTAATAGTAGATAAAGATTCACTTCTCAAAGAACATCAATACAAATGGAGCAAGACAGTAGCCACGTCAGAGAGATTAACAAAGAAGTTAATTTGAATAATAAGGAAATCTTCACTTTCTGCTTTGGTTCTGGAAATGGCACAAAACTTCAGTATTGATTCTATTCTAATACCACTCATTTTCTCAGTTCATAATTTTTAAGAAGAGAATTAACTTTATGAATGAATTTTTGTATTCACCATTTTTTATTTGTATGGGTGAAAAGAGGAATCTTGGGAACCCACATATACCTAGAAAAGTGGCTCTTGAAAGATTTTTTCGTATTGTAAACTGTTGTAAATCATGTTTTCATATTTTTCAATGTTTTCCATTTTTGTACAGCTCTGTCCAGACAACTCTGGATTAAGCAAAATTATATTAATGTGAGCAATTTAAATGGAACAAGAAGACTGATGGATTAAGTTTTACTGTACAAATGTATATGCCAGTACAATACATAATACAGCAAACCCTGTGAATGTTACTAACTTGTCTTTTTATAGGATTATTCTCCAGGGACTACATCTCATTTACATTAGAAACATCAGCACTGTAAAATGCAAGTGTATCATGCATTTTTATGACCAGATTTGACATAATCAGTATTTAGTTCTGGCTCCTATAAGGAAAGGGCTGGTCTATATTTGTCATTATTTCTTTTCTTTTTTTTTTTTTTCCTTCCTAGTTTGTTCACTCTTAACTACTGCACAGCCTTATTTGTCTTGTATGAGTGACTGAAGATGATTGTCTCCTTGGACAGTAGATCTAATTAATTTCTGACACCAAGGCCATTTGTAATGTATAGGGAAAAGTTGAACACAAACAGACCACAGGTTACTGTTGAGGACAAAAGCAATATATTTCCCAAGCCAGGTCTTAATGCTGTGAAATAGAGCTATACTATATTGACATGTGGAGGTTTGCAGCTGGACTGCAGGCCTCAATAATATTTTTTGACCTTGACGATTTGACTGTGCCTGTGAAAATGAGCGATAAACAAGTACAAGGACGAACCTGCAACCACAAGATAGGAATGTTGTCCTAACTGTGAGCAAAAGTATGCATAAGCTATTGGCCAATAGACAGCATGCTAGTAATATACTTAACCAATGAATGAAGTACACAATATGTAACCATATGTATAAAAAGGGTTTGCCTGCAGTAGTAAAGAGAATTATGGCTATTGCTATTGCTACAAGAGATCTGTGTTGCTCGTCTGTCTCAACTGCGACATCTGGTGATCCTGACCTGATATCGTAATAGCCGGCCGCGGGCAGAGTGGCAACGATGGAGCCCCAGCAGGACTTAACCGGCGGGTAGAGCCGAAGATATCCCGGGAATTTTGTGTGAATCACCTGCTAAGCAGGTAGACTGTTGGGAAACAACATGGGAGCCAAAGTTTCGGTAGAGGAACAGGCTATTGTGAACATCTGGACTCAGATGCTTAAGAAAAGGGGTGTTAAATATGATCCACACACCCTAAAAACTTTACTGCTGTGGTGTAAGAGCCAGGGCATGGAGGCTACAACAGACACTGCTTTCAGTATAGAGTCTTGTCAGGAAGCTGGAAGCTTGATATTTGAGGCTGCCTGTACGGGGAATGAGACTGCGAGAGAAATAATGACGACTTGGAAACTGTTGCTAGAAACATTAATCCACTTAAAGGCAGTGCGGGAGGCTAAGGAAGCCATTATGTCTGCGGCAGCTTTAAAGGCAGCCACCGCGTCTGCGACGACTCTGGAGCCAGCTGCTGTGTCCGTGGCAGGTTCAAAGACTAACTGGGAACCAGTGCCGAGGCGTGATACGACAGTTCCTGATGTACCCGTTGATCTGCCGCCGCCTACCCCGCCGCCTCCCTCTCTGCCGTTCCCTCCGCTACCCCCTCTTTGTATTACACTGCCACTGCCTCGAAATCCCCTATATCCTTCCTTGCCTGATGCCAATGATGATTGGGAGGAGGAGGAACCCATGCCCACAGCACCTTCCGGGGGAGCTATTTCCGTTCAAGCTCCGCGAGCTAAACGATCACGTGAATCCCCTCTGGTGATTGACTTAAACAGCCCTTTGGAACAAAAGGGGAGTTCCAGCTGCCGTCCTAATGTACCTCCACAGGATGTGCTGATGTTACAGCCTGCCACAGTGACAATATCAGCAGTTGATC
>VYZX01007774.1:72789-113187 GCA_013401335.1 Brachypteracias leptosomus | reverse complement strand
GGAGGGACAGAGCGGGAGAGGCAGGTCTCCAAGCGCCGCTTCGTCCCATCCCCATCGGGAGCCCCCCTCCCTTCCCTTCTCCCTCCAAGCCGGTTACCGCTGCCGTGGCCGCCGAGTCCTCCCGTTCGCCGGAGCCCGGCTCGCCGCTTGCGCCCTCCGTCGCCATCTTCCCGCTGTAACGGCTCCGGCGCGGAGATCGGCGCGGAGCCGAGTGGCGGCAGCCGCCGCCACCGCCAGGCGCTTAACCCCCTCCCCGCCGGCAGCGAGCCCACCGGAGAGCGGGGCCCCTTAACCCCTCCGGCGCCGCGCAGGCGGGGCTGCCGGAGCCGAGCCGCCACCTCTCCGCCGGCCGCAGCGAGCGACTCCCGCCGGCGGGCGCTCGGGTTTCCCCACCTACACACACACCCCCTCTCCGTCCGCCATGAGGCGGCCCGGAGCCAGGCGGAGGAGGGGGAGCGGGACTGGGACCCCGCCGCGGGCTGCCGGCGCGCAATGGTGGCTGAGGGGAGTGCCCCCGCCAGCGCGCTGCCCGGGCTCCGCGCAGGCACCGCTCTCTTCCCTCCCCTCCCTCGTGCTTTGGAAGCAGCAGAATGAGAGGGAAGGTTATGGATGGGGCGAAAAATAAAAAGGGGGGTTTTACAGTGGGCTTGGCTCACCTGATCGGTGAGATCCTTAGGCCAGCTGAAGCCCTTGAGGGAAGGGCATCTCTGCCTCTTTCCTTCTTGGGGTGTTGATAGAGGGAGTCTCCTCTCCCTCCCCATTCCCCCTAGAGAGGCTGGGGGAGGACATTCCTGCTACCAGCCCTTGCTTACTGGCTTATTTTCAAGGCAGGGTGGCTTCAGAACCCGTGTGAGGCTGGACCTTCATCCAGGCCCAATGCTCAGGCCAAGCTTTAGCACCTCTCAGTCCCAGCCCTGGAGCCCACCCTGGCCTGAGGCAGCCCTTTACCCTCACAGGCAGGTACTGGGGCCGTAGCCTGTTGTAACTTCTCCAGAGGAAGGTTCGGGCTGCTGAGCCGAACCTACTACCACAAAGACTAAATGTTTCCCCCAGGAGCACCCCTGAAGTGCTCAGTGTATCTGTGCTGCACTCTCTGCCTGTGGGGGATGTTCCTCAAGATTTTGCACCATTGCTTTCCCCCCACAATGGAAACCTATCTGGTGAGCTATACAACAAAACCAAACCCAAACCTGTCCTCTGGAACCAATTTACACCCACTATAAGCTGAATTTGCAACATTGTTTACCCTCCAGCCACCTACAGCTTCCACCAACAGCAGGCTCCCCTGAGCTTTGCTTTCTTCTCATAGGGATGCTTCAGGTCTAGGTTCATGCTGAACTCCCATGGCACCATGACCTGAGAGAAATGGGCCAATGTCTTCCCATTATCAAAGAGAGTACATTTTCCTCTAAGCATGCTGTACCTGAGGATGGAAGCAAAAACATGCGTGAACTTTTTCTCCTTTACTTTACCGAAAGGGGAACCAACAAGCAATTAGTAGAATAAACTCCAACTGTAACATAAATGTACACTGAACAGAGTGAGCAGAAGGGATTGTATAGGATCCATTATAGGGCACATGAAATCCAGCCAAATAGATGTTTTATGGATTTATGGTTTGGTTTTCCTTAAAATTCTCCTAGATCTCCTCCTACTCAAGCTTTACACTTTTTATAACTATAGTGAGTGCTTGCATCCTTTCCACTGCTGAAGCTAAGAAACTCATTGATGACACAGAACCTAAAACAACTTGTTTTTCTCAGTTCCCAGAACTCTAATACCATTTAATTGTTTTTAGGATATATTGCTGTTTGCTTGCTTTATTGAAAGCAAAGTGCCATACATTACTCATAATTATTATTTATGTAAATTTTTAAGAGTATGTGATGCTTTGCCATGGAGAAACTCAATGAAAAGTCATTTATTTCCTGTGGGGTTTGTCCTACTTATTCGTCTCCAAAATGTTTTTAAACACTGAAGGTTTAAAACTGGTTTGAGAATATCTTTTCTCTTACTGATTCTTGTCTACCATTATCACTGCCAGTATTTCCTTGTTGTGTTAGAATCATCTACTGACCATCACGGTTACTTATGTGCCTTTCTAACTAGTTGGTACAAAGCATGCACACAATATACTGTGTAGGTACTATTTTTTTAACTCCATCCACATCACAACAATGATGTAGCAAAGACTGCACCATTTATCTTTTGTTCTACTGAGATCATAAACCCTAGTTTAACTGATATTTTATCAATTACCAAGTGTACATTTATCAAAATAACAATGAATATTAGACTAGTCGTAGCTTTCCATCTCGGACTCAAGAACTGATCTCTCTTTCCTCATCTGAAGATAAATTTAGAATGATTTCTGAGAGAGGTGGGAATGCTCAGATCTCAGCCAGCAAAAAATTAATAGGATAGATGGACCAGCAACACTTTAGTTAAAAGTCCACCCCCAGACAACTAATATCCAGCACTTCATCCAAGAGTTGGAGGCAGTTTAACCTGTTTTTGTGGTCAAAAAGATGGCAGGCATGCTTTTGAAAAAGGAATGATCTATATTTCTTCTTTATGCATGAAATAAATCATCACAACTTTTTGAAAATAGCATTGATTTTTGTAATTGTATAAGCCTACGCTGAACATTTGTCTTTCTTCACTCTTTCCCCTAATGACAGCAACAAGGCTTACTGTTGGCATGAGAGCATTAAAATCCACATTAGATATTACCACTTACTACTGGGAGTAAATTCTTGTGGTGCATTCTCATCGTCAGTGATGGTGGTAGGCCCAAATGTCTTTGAGGTTTTGCTGCTTGAAGAACACCTTTGGACTCGGAATTATCTCCAAAGTAGGAAATGTTTTTCCTCAGTTGTTAGTATTGCATCGCTGGACAAGGTCTTACTTATTCTCTGGTTACTCTGTTTGACATCCTCTCTTGGAACTGGCTTTAAATCCTCAATAATGTAGCATCTGCACACATAATAAATGAGTTCAGAGAGAGGGACAGCATGACTTCGTGACTGCTCCCACAGTGCACTGTCATTGCGCTGCCTGTATTACACGGGGTAAAGCAACTCTTGTACGCATGGCTAAGTCAGAGCCCTTCTAGGAGAAGAAATTGCATTTTTATAGATAATTTTATCACTTCAGTAAGATAAAGGAGTAGCTTTTCTCAGAGGAAGGTGCTCACTGTTTTACTACTAGCATGTAGCTGGTACACTGAATGTAATTAACTCTTTTTCTGCTGTTCCAGTTTTATTTGGCTTGAGTGACATAAAGGAAAGGCCAAGCCTAGAAGCAGGCCTTACAACCAAACTTTAAATGTATTTCTTTCCTATGATTAGAAAGCTGGCACGCAGCGGTGGAATGTCCACACCTTACAGGATGCAGCTGCTGGACTGAACGGTGCTCATTCCCTCCATTAGCACACAACTGCTGTCGAGTGCTTTACCTTGGCAGGGAAGCAAACTGCTGTGTATCTAAATCATATGGTGCATTTGAGGCTTTATCGCCTTGCTACTAACCATTTGCATGAAACACAAAAATGTAAAATAGTATTTTAGTCTCCCTTTTCTAGAAAAATAAGCCTGTGTCTGAATTTAAAGCAAGCAGGAGACACCGAACTCCCAAGACAATTTTTTTACAGAATATTGGGCATCTGAGAGAAAGTAATTAATCGTTGTATCATCACAATCTTTGCAAAGGTCACCCTGTGCTAACTTAAGGCATTTCTGCCATCACCCTCAATCTAGGACTCATCAAGCCAAGCCAAACAACATAATTCAAATACTGCTCTGATTACCTCTTCAGGGAACTTTCTCTTGCAATACAGAGCACGCTAATGACTGAACCATTAGCTTGGGTCTTGTAAAGGGGTTACCTTCTTTGGAAGATGGCACACCACTGTCTGGGTGAAATTCAATTGAAAAAGAATCAATATTCTAGGAGGCACATTGTCTGTTTCGGGACATGTTAAACTAACGTAAAAAAGACAGGTGGAAAGGAGATAAAAATCAAAGCGTTGACAACAAAATGGAATCTCCAGTAGGCAAAAAAAGAAGAGATGCTTTAATTTACCATGGCCAAGGAGCATAGCTAATAAATAAAAAGTGTTGGATCTGTTGATTTATGAGCATAAATTCAACAGTGCTGCATATTACTATACACTAGTGATGTGATTCACATCACTGGAATGTTGAAAACTGTCTATAATCTGCTTAGAAAAGCACAAGTGGACAAAAAGAAGGGAAAACACTATTGAAATAGAGTGTTCTGTATGTCAGTTTTACTGACATCTCAGGAAAGGTTATTTGAATGTTTATGAATTGTGTTGTAATGTTTAAAACATAAAAAGATGGTGCCTACTGCAAACCTCACATCATAGTAAAGAATGAAATTGCCAGATCCTTATGTATCTTTTACATAGAAAGAGAAAACTGCTGTCACGGAGGCTTCACCTTGAATGATGTCATTCTGACAATACTGTAGTAACCTGTAAATGTCTAAAAATTACAAGTGACAATTCAAAAAGTTAACCTTGAGCAGGAAGATTCTAAATGAGACCTCATTTTAACACATGAAGAGGGAAACTAGCTCCAACTGCATTCTAAAATATGAGCATTTGCTGTGTCTTTTACAAATCTGAGCCCAGAATGGAGTCCAGAAACTAAAAATGGGTGCAGCCTATGAATTTTAAATGTTTATTTTAAAAAAGTCTTGCAGTCTTGTGTTATGCAAAAAGAAAAGATCACACACTGATCTCCCTGGAGTTGAAATCCATAAGCTTCTGTTAGAGTATCAATATATTTCAAGGCTATGCTGTAAAGTCTAAAGAAGTTGGATATTTGTTTGTTCTGCATGTGTTTCCCTTCTATGAGGAAGAAAATGATAACCCATTTGCTGTCAAGGCAAAAAAGAGTATATGGCTTTTTAAATACTGGAAAGGACAGTTAAAATTATCAGACCTGAAAATGTATGAAAATGCTAAGAAAAGCTAAAAGCCCTGTCTTAGTTCTCTCTTTCACTCATCTTCTCATGGGTACCAGTAAGGAACATGAAATAGATCCACAGGAGATTGCTCTACTGAAGCAGCGAAGGTGCAGGAATCAAGAATTCTCAGAACCACTTTCCCTGAGCAGGCATGATGACTAATGTACTTTTACAGGCATCAGCACTTCCAAGCAAAAAACCACATTTTCTTCTGGACACGGGAGAAGTGCAGGCTGCTGTGATCATGTTGGCTGCAGTGGCAGGAGGCAGGGGAATTCATGCTGCAACTGCCAGACGTGGAAGAGTTTGTTCCTTCACTGGCAGAAGTTATGTAGTGATCTGCAGTGCTGGGAAGTACACTACCTCGTTTTAGAATTTAACTCTTAGCCCACAAATCACTACACCTTGAAAATAATTTTTTTAATTGTTATTAAATCACTTTATTGTAGAATCTTTTTTTTTAAATGACTATTATTTTTTGAGAAAGAATCCATTGATTGCTCTCCCCACTCTTCTGGCATTTCTCCCTTTTCGTTATGCAAAAGGTTAATTTTGAAATTTTCTTCTGCTGCTGACATCCTATGAGCAAAATTGGGCAGCTAAATGCCCCCCTGTAGGGTTGAAGCTGCACCACTGCCAAAATGGACTGCTGTATCTTAGAAGAAACTCAGTTGGAATTGAAATGATGGGGCGCACAGTGGAGGCTACCCCCTCTGCCAAAGCTCAGCCGTTGCTCTGAGAGCTCCCTGTGCAAGTGCAGCCATGTATGCGGGCACTTGGCACGTCAGACTCCTTCAAGAGAACCTTTGCTCTGCAATTGTAGAAATAAGATCTCAAGGGAGGTTAATCAATTCATTGCCAAGAAGGCTGAGTCTCGGTAAGGTGGTAACTACCTTAGCACTTGGATTGAACTTCTTCTATGTGGGGACTTGGTAATGAAATGTTGTTTGTATTGAAATGCTCCACTAGGGAGAAATTCCCTTGCTAATGAAACAAAACCGCTTCAATAGGTTGTTAGCTCCACCACTGACACTGTAGAACTAGAGCCCAAGGGATTTAGCTCCTGTGCTGCTGCTGACACAGAATAGAAATCATTGTGCTGAGGAGTTAACTCCCTCCTGGAAAACAAGCATTTGCTAGAAAAATTTGCTTGTCTGTAGAACAGTGGTGCACTTACTCACTGATGCCATTCAGCTTTTGCAATGTAACTTTATTTATACTCTCAAAGTTCTCAAATAGATTAGATGGGATATGAGGAAGAGTTTCTTTATTGAAGGGGTTGTCAGGCATTGGGACGAGTTGTCCAGGGCAGTGGTTGAGTCCTCATACCTGGAGGTATTTAAAAGACATATAGATGTAGTGCTTAGGGATATGGTTTAGTCAAGGACTTGTCAGTGTTAGGTTAATGATGATGTTCTTAAAGGTCTGGCAATCTGGGCAATTCTGTGAAATAATTCTATGAAAAGACAAGAGATCTGAGAGTGTATGTTCCACAAACTGAACAAATGTGATCATATTGGCAAGACTCATAGTGACCTGAACTAAAGATAGGCGCCTCGTGTAAGTCTGTGGTTCAAGTTTATGGGTAACACAAGTGCTGATGAAAGTTTTAATCAGAAAAAAAAAATTAAATCAGTAAGACAGACTTTCATTGTGAAATCACAAGTAAAAAAGGTGAAATGTAACATTCAGTATGTGTGCAAAATCCACTTATTTACATATAAATGAGGCAGACAGAGGCAAAGCAATGAGCAGGAGAGAGATAATCCTGTCTAGTCTTTCCTGTCATGCACAAGCATCTCTCAACGTACAACTGTGCTGCAATCTTTGTCAGGGATTAGGGATTCTGCCTTTGCTGTGCCATTTAAATTCTGGATATCCGTAAGATTATCTTTCATTAGAATTTTGCTCAGCATGTCCCTCAAGATTGAGATGTTTTACAAAATCACGTAGATTGTATGGGACTTTGGTCCCCAGTGTATCGTTTGCCTACCTTACTGGGAATTAAGTGGGAATGAAATTCAAAAAATAAACATGAACTAGCTGCATTGCAAAAATGAGAAGAGTTGTTAGGCTCCTGAATTTTGTCAACTCTCAACGGATGCTGGGGACTCTCCTGCCTTCTGTGCCTTGACAATTTCCTCTGAGATTTCAAGACCAGATGCGAATATAAAACCAAAGCTCTACAGAAGATCTGCTGCAGCCAGAAATCTGTATGAATATAATGACTTTGCAAAATATCTCAAAAGACTGAATAATCTTGCTGCAGGACAAAGGCAGGAAAAAAAAAGTCAGTGGATTTGGAATGAGGAATATTTATGTAATATTTGATTTTTCTTATTTTAAAACAACTACAAAATATGATTCATAGCAACACAGGACAGGATTACCAATCAGTTAGTCCTACTTCTTCCAGGTCCTAGCAAACATATTACACAGTCTTGTCAATAAAATTATTATTTTAAAATCAGAATTTTTGCCATATCTTTTCTATTCAAATAGTGCTGAATGTGTTAGATTAAAACTATATAAATGTTGCATTATTTATGACGAAATTAAATATGTCCTGATACTGGTGACTTTTCCTTAAGGGCTATCAAATAGCATAGCAGCTACTAATTAAGCACCATGATATCTTTCTGTGTCTGAAGATATTTGAGCAGTTGTTTCAATGTGAAAACAAAGATAAAGGAAACCTCAGTGACTTGCTAAGGACCACAGAACAGACCAGAAACTGTAACTGAGAAAGGAAACCCTGGAACACTGGTTTCCAGCCTCTTGCTCTTACTGAGGCGACCATCTGAGTAAATATATAGATTTAATGAAATGAGATTTAGATGTCCCTGTGCCAAGATAAAGAGATTGCACTTGAAATGAACTGGTACTTAAAAAAATGGCACTATCAGAAAGGAATGCTTTCACAGCTGGGAAAGACTGCATCTCAGTGAAGTTTGTTCTACTCCGCACTGTATATACCATTGAGATACAAAAGTATTTGTACAAAAACACTTCACAACCCAAGTCTTTTAAATTTAACGTATGGTTTGTCAAAAAACCACATTTGACTGTAAAAAAAAGTTAGCTCTGTCACAGGGGGAAAAGTGTTCCAATTAGAAGTAGAAATGAGCCCACAGAAACCCTTTGGAAATAAAGCTCTGTTATTGGAGGATGACCAGAGGATAGTTATTGTATTTCTGACAGTAAAAGGTATCCCAAAGTGTAAAAAACTCAGCATGTACAGCATTTGGCATCTGTTTCAGATATGCAGCCTCTTAAGGGAGATTTGTTTTGCAGAGCTCACTCTAGAAACAACCAGAACAGAGCAGCAGCCTAGAACAAAGCTGCTGCTCACCCATGGTGGTACGAAAGGATCCCTCTCCTGCCTTTATCTGAGGCCCCTTAGGAAGCCTACAGGATGCTGGTTGCTAGGCAACGCCCAAAGCAATGGTGTTTATAGCATTAGGTATTAATTATTGTCATGGGCCTTTTCCACAGAAGATCCTGAAAATATGCAATTAGACACATCACAGGATAAGTCATTTTGCATTCTGAGGGACAAGCATTATTAATCTGCAGAAAATTCAGAATATGACAAATTGTTCAAAGGTAACTTACTGTGCCAAGCCCAATATTTTCTTTTTGTTGTGCTGGTTTTCTGTAACTGCAGCAGGGGGATTTGAGCAACAATATGATTATAGTAAGCTCTTCAAAGGTTCTGAACTAGAATATAATACTGCTTCATTTATGTCCATAATTAAGGTGCCTAGCCCTAAACTGATCTTTACCAGCACTTTATTTTGAGTAGTTCAGGTCTGTAGTTGAGCAAAAAAACAGGAAGCCTTAGAATTTGAAAGCTATAAAATCAAATATTTAATAGCAGCTGCATGTTGCAACACAGAAGTAAAAACGAACAACTCAACAAATTAAATATTATGAAAGAGGCAAGGTTTTCTCTGGTAGCATTCTTCTTGAGATAAGTTTTGTTGTATCATTAATGGCACTGGGTTGTATTTATGAGGAAGGAGAACTGCTCTTCCTTCTCTAGCACTGCCTGCCTTGCTAATCATCACTAGCGTAATGGGACATAGACATTCTGCTTTTAAGGGGATGTTTATCCAGTGTACGAGACAAGTTATACCCCCTGAAATGAATTGAGGCAGCCAAGGGGAGATTCCATTTAGTGCAAAGAAAAATGGAATTCACACTAAAGCGAGTCATTACCAAAGGTGAAAACATAATCAGGAGCATATTGGAAACCCCTGTGAAGTGACAGTGACAAAATGTAACCAACACCAAAGCAAATAAATTACTATCTTGGCCCATGAACCGAGTAATAGGAAAATTAGAGAAAGAAATTATTAGACTTTTATCAATTACTGCAAGAGAAAAAGTGCTAATTATTTTCCGGTTGAAGAAAGAAGCTGAGACTGCAGATGGGAGAGGCTCAATGAGGCACTAATACGAGGTTATGTGGCTGAAAATCTTTGTACACAAAAGGATGGCTTCTACCATATCTTAAATACATTAATATTTGTTCAGAGGGAGGGCAAAATGCAGCAAAGGGAAATAAGAAGCACTTTGGTTTGTCCCACATGTAAATGAAGCACATGATAGAGGGTAATGCTCCCATTCCGTTTCCTAAGTCACATCGCTTTAGATGGGTATGTGGCAGAAAACTGTCATGGGTACCAGTGTCTGATAATTTACCTCAGGATGCTTCAGAAATTGGAACACTAGTCACACTGGTACTGTGCTGCTTCAGGTGCTCATAAAGCATGCTAGTGAGCAAAATTATCAGGCTGGCAACAAAAATTATAAAATCAGAAAGTCTGAACTTGTTTTCTTCCTGTAGGCAGTGAAGAGTCGGGACATTGAAATTTGATCAAATGGGAACAGAAGGCATGAAATGTCTTGGAGACAGCTGTCTCCATAGCAGTTCTCAACTCCAAGACATGACTGCCCAGTAGTTGAGGCCACTGGCTGGTTTTCTTTTCACTGTTTCCAACTGTAAAGCTATGAGGAACAGTCATTTAATTCACCATTTTGAAGGGCACATAAATGAGACAAAATGACTGTCTTTTGGTCATTCATAGTGAAAAAAGTTCTTTCATGAAAGCTAGAAGAACATTACTTTGAACCCTATTTTTTCAAGCATAGCACTTTAACAATAGTATATATACTTTTTAATGAAGCAGTATGTTAGGAAAATCAGTTATTTTTTTAAAATGACATGCTACAGGCAGAGAAATGTAGAAATTAGTCTTCCTGAAAAAGAAAATATTGCAGTTTTATAATGAATGTGAATGCAAATGTTGATAGCGTCATATGTCTCCACCATTTGTTATATGGAATATCTTCCTATCAGCTAGCAGAGATTTTTCTTTGGTTGTGCTTCCAAAGCAGGTGGATTTGCTGTCACTACCTGGTTCTGAGGAGTCAGGATGCACTGCATGATGGCAAGCACAAATTTCAGGATGGCTCAGGAAATGTATCTGTACTACAGCCTGTTTACTTGACAGAACTCATATAACAACCTACAAATAAGTGTGACTCACATCCTGCCGGATTTATAATACTGACTTTTTACTACCTTCTGCAATCTTAGGAATCTTCAGAAAAACCTCATCCTTTTTTCCTGATGTTTGTTTGATCAATGTATTTGTCTTTTCTCTCACTTGTCTGGTTTGAAAACATTAGATAAAAAATGAAATGAACTGTGTATTGATGTTCTCTATTTCTCTTACATTTTGGGGTATAGCTATATTATTTTGAATTATTCTGTAACATTTCTAGTCATTTGACACAGTGAACCATAGGCCTCAAGTTATTTATTTATGATTGTATATCTTTATTTTTTTCATTTTTCTCATTAGAAATAGCTTAGGTTTTTATTTATGATTCTTAGATCAGAAGTGTTCCTGAGTCAGCTATTTTATTTAGTTACAGACTCTAATTAAAACCTTCATCTCATTTCCACTTCGGTATCTGTCTGTGATAGTTATGCTTAATCTAGTTGTCTTCAGCAAAGTTTTCTTTCAGGCCCGAATCCACAAAGACATCTGGGTCACATTGCCCAGCAAGCTTGGAACCCAGCTTTGGAGGTGCCTGAATCATAGAATGATTTGGATTGGAAGGAACCTTAAAGATCATCTAGTTTCAACCCATAGGCAGGGACACCTCCCACTAGACCAGGTTGCTCAAAGCCCCATCCAACCTGATCTTGAACACACCCAGTGTTAGGACATCTACAACCTCCCTGGGCAACCTGCTCCATTGCCTCATCACCCTCAGAGTGAAAAACTTCTTCCTTACATCTAATCTAAATCTCACCTCCTCCAGTTTAAAGCCATTACCCCTCATCTCATCAAATCCAGCAGCAAAGTCAGCTTGGGTTAGGAATTTACACTTATGAAACTGGTTATTTTGGCAAAGAGGCAGCAGCAGCAGGGCTTTTTAAGATTCTGAAGCCTCAGTCTTGTTTTGTGGACATGGAGTTTAGAGAATCTGAATATGAGCTGTTCTAGATGTAGAACAATTTCACCTTCTTTTGTATCCTTGAACTTTGCCAGAGTTAATATAATACAATTTCATATTTATTGGAGATCAGATTCTTGGCTGTTGTACAAAATGAACAGCCAAAAGAACAAAACAATGCCAATGCACATCAGCTGCAGATCTGACCCCAATCTGCAATTTGCTTAAGCCTAGTATAGTATATTTCAGTGACCTGTCTTAAAAAAAACCCAGAAGCCTATTAAAAATTTCAATTCAGCTTTCCACACTGCTGGGAAATAAGAGCTTAAACCACTTGTCCCCTCTAGTTCACTTTTTCTTACATCTTTGCTGAAGGTTACACTATTATTTAACTAAAGGAATTGTTCTTGCACAGTTTAGCCAGCAAGATTATGATAGGAAACAAATCACTTGTTCCAAGAGCTGAGGGAAACATAAATGCAAATGACACCTGAAAATCCTGAAATAAACTTTCTTCCTCTCATCAGAGACGTTGTCTTGGGGAGAGGCTTTGTAAAGTCCTAAAGTCTGTTTCTAATGGACATACCTTTAGTAAAACATCTACCAACATTTGTGGTAGGGCTTAAGATGAACTCAAGTTCAAAGTCAAATAACCTTCACTGGAGTTTCAAGTTGATGTTACAGGTTCACATAAACATGACATTCAGTAGCTGTACCTCAGTTTCTATTGCTGCAACCTCATTCTCATTAGCCTTTTTTTCCCCCATGCCTGGTACTGAAAAGTCGAGCACAGAGATCATCCAGGAATACACTTGTATTCATATCTACCCATCCTCACTACAAAACTTCACACTTTTCTAGTTGTCTTGTGTTGAAATGGAAACATTTACTACTTGCTTTAATTTCCTTTGCAGAGGTTTACCCCAATATAATCTATAATTCTGATACCTTTATCGAAGACATGACTTAAAATCAGAGAAAGTCAAGCATACTTAAATTGTCCGAACAACATTCCTGTTCTCATACTCAGTCATAGCTAAGTTACATCAGTACATTTTGTATTACTTGTGCTGGAAGTACAATAAATCATTTCTGGGGAAAGTTTTGTCTTTACCTACTGGCTGTCCCATTCAGTGACAAATTCTTCTTGAATTCCCTCCTTGTTTGAAAACAGAGGCCTCCTTCATCATACACACTCATAATCCAAGAGAACAAAAAATCATTATAGTGGCTACTGAAGGCTGAAAAGACAGATTGGTGTAGACAATTGTGAAGTGTTTGCAGTATATAGAATTAGAAAAGCTCATTTATCTGATTTACAGCTGCCTTCTTAAAAGATAGATCAAAACATGAGATCTGCACTGTGCTATATACATGTTACAGTAAATAACATCCAGAACCTCAACTAAGCATAAAAAACAGTGATGGATTTTCTGAAGACCTTCTTAGCCGCCTTTTTTTGTTCTTGCTAAACACCTGGTGTAGATTTTAGGACTCTAAAATTTGCATGATCTGACTTTTTAACTTCCATATCTTTAAGATTTTTGTTTCTGAGTACTGTCCTGGAATTGTCTATTTTTTCTACCTATTTTCCTAATTAGTGTTTACTTATGCTCTGTTTTCCCAACATAATGGCACATTAATAGGCAGGAACATAATACAGTTTGTCAGACTTTTCTAAATATTCTGGCAATTTTAGAAACTTGTTGGTCTCATTGGCTGCATATAAATATAATGACCTACATGATGCAGGAATGAGAGAAATGCAGTTGAAAATAATGCACTCATTGACGTAAGTAAACCATGACTGATAGGAAATGAGCCTACACGAATGGTGCCAAGATCACTATAGAAACAGAATGATCTTGTGGCAAAATTCAAAATGCTAATCAACTGAAGAGAGGCACAAAGTCCATGAGTGCAACAGAGGAGAAGGAAAGCAGCTACTCACGTCCCTACTGATAAGGCCCATGCTCATCTGGGTTCCAAATTTAATGAGCTAGCCCTTGTCAATGGGAGGGTACACTGATGAGCCTGTAGCATTCATATGAGGCTGGAGCTTTCTAGGTGGTCAACAGAGGTTCACAGAAGTCTAAGCAAGCAATTGGAGATACAACTGCTTGGCTCTTCCTTCACCATGCATGGAAAGTGGATCTCGCCAAGTTTTGGGTAAATGTGAAGTGAGTACTGGTAGAGAAAAAAGAATCCCTTTATACCATCTAATTTGATGTAACAACAATATTATGAAATTGCCAAGGCACTGCATAGAATATTGTCCTATTGGAGAGAAGGTGTGATTATTTTGTAAAAGCCTGACTTCTCTTCCAAGGAAGACAAGGTAATCTTTAATATAGGTAGTCTGTACAATTAGCTTTCTTTTTATTCCTCATGTGGAAAAGTCATTCCTATACATTTGCCTGATGACCGTTACCAAGAAATAGGAAGTCAGTTAATGGCCACTCTTCTGATCAACTCCTTTGTCACTTTATTGATCTATCTACTTTTCAAGTGAATTGTTGGTGAATAAATAGTACTTGTTGAAAGGCAGATAGCACAAACGCTTCCCATCACTAAGATATCACGTATGCACAGTGCCGAGAGGAAAATATTTCAATGCGGAAAAAAATCATGACAAGTAGCAATATGACTTGACTTCAAATTACACAGCATGAAGCCATTGAATGGCATCAGGAAAGATGCTGGCTGCCCACATCATCCTGTGATAGTGTTAAATCTAATAAGAATAATTGCAAGTCTAGGAATACTTCCAAGTAAATTTGCTTAATGATCTTAAACTCTAAGGAAGAGATGTCCACCTATTGCTTAATTATTTAATCTATTAAAGGACATGTACATAATGCAGTAGGTTATCTGCCCATCAGTACAACTCAGCAGGAACATAACTCTCTAATTGTTCTGTGCTGCTTTCCCCTTTGGCTGATGAATCCAGCCAAAAGCTGTTACAGCCTGCTAGGACACTGGACCTCCTCAGAAAGGCCATCACCATCTTGTCCTGTAATTCAGCTACCCTGACAGATTACCTTTGCTGGCAAAATAAAATAGTTCACAAGTGGTAAAGCACCTTAACTGTACTGGGCTAGACTTGTCCCAGTCGTGTGGTTTCAATGATGGCTGAGGTGAACAAGTGTCCAGTCTCACTGCACTGGGAGCTGCATGCTCCTNAGTGGGAGGCGTCCTTGCCCATGGCAGAGGGGTTGGAACTAGATGATCTTTAAGGTCCCTTCCAACCCTGACAATTCTATGATTCTATGATTTTGACTTAGTTGTTCCGTATAATACTTGCAAACATAACATCTTCAGATTTTTGTATATGCACATATCTGTATTTGTATATACACAAACATGCATGTAATACATATATACATAAAAAATCTGAAAATTGAAAAAGCTTGCTTTTGATGGCTGGGAAGACAGTTTTAGCAGGTTTTTCTGTATCACACATCATACAGGTAAGTGATTCATAGATATGTGTTTGTGCATTTTGTATGTTTATATGCACACACTATATATTAAAGATCAAGAATTCATAAACTGCTATAAGCTTGGATCTGAATCCCTCTAAATTAACTCCTCTGAATGTTTTGGTGGTAATGCAGGTCCTGTGTGTTTGCCCACATCACAGGGCTATTCCAGCATGAAGGTACAGGTTTTGTCTTGTTTCCTCTGAAGTCTTTGAAAAACTTCAATTTCAGTCAGATAAGGTGTGGGGGAAGGCTGAGGATCCTGCAAGACTGGAAAATCATTTCCTGTTCTGCTGTTCCATGTTCTCAATTCAAATCCATGGAAATTAAGAAGCAATGTAGTTACACAAATTAAGATAGCAGAGAATCAAGCCATGAAATCGAAATGGAAATGCAATGAGCCGGGCAAAATTTAGTCACACAACATGAAAGGTACACAATCTAGTCCCAGATTGACTTGTCTGAACAGGGAAAATAAAAAGTGATTGTTTTAGTTGAGCTTTCTGGGATCCCTTTTAATCAAAATGGGTGGGGCTGCTCCTGAAGTTGTTAGTGGGCTTTCTCAGTCCTGCCCGCTCCACGGCGAAAAGGCCCCTACTGCAAACTCAATTGCCTGAGTTCTGTTGGGGTCTCCCAACCATTAACTGTTTTTCACTCCTGAGGTCCTGGTGAGGTAGCTATGCCAAAGCAATTAATCCACAGCCAGTGGAACCGGTGAAGCTGGATTTCTTATGGGTCTGTGCCATCTATCCTTTAAAATACTTCCACCACAATACACTCGGCTCAGCCTCGTGTTCTTTTGCCTTGCTGCCATAATACCTATTGTCCTTCTAGCTGCCCCCGCAGTACACACAGCCTCCTCCCAAAGCCCCATACCCTCTCTTCACACCACAGCAGTCCTCCAGCCTGCTGGTGTTAACCTAGCTCTCCCCTCAACACCAATTCTTATGAGTCCAAGCTATCCTTTCAGCTTTTAGCTGTGTAGCCTGGTAAAATGTGCATGCTAACTGACCAGTCAGAGCATACCTGCTGATTGAACAGCTAGATGCTGCTAAAGAGATCACATTGAATTCTCTCTGCCTTTACTTCAGAGGAAGCACCAGTAAGTTCTCTCTTCTTTAATCAGCATCTAGATTTCAGTCTAGATGTTAGTTGTATTTGAGATCTCTAACCATCTGCTATATGGGGCTGAAATTGGTCAAGGAAGTACCAAAAATAATGAGGAGAAAGGAGAGAGGGAGCTGCCTGACAGCCTGCTAAAAGAAGAAAGAAAGGGTTTGATTTTGTAAACTTCATATCCTTGGAAAGATAGGCTAGAAAACAAAGCATGGATGCCTGAAAACAGACAAGACTAAGTCTACTGTTATGTTCAGAGTTGATTGGAACGAATCTTTGGCTTTGCTCCAGGAGCCCTGCAGTAGAAAACACACATCTAGGGAGCCAATAGCTTATTCCCAAATGAAAGAGAGGGCTGAGAGCAGACCCTCCCTATATCTTTTATATTTATGGAAGGACAGTGAAGTGGTAGCCTGCTGCCAGGAAAGCTGTTCACTAGTGTGTGGTATTATTTGAAGTGTCTCATTAAAGCAACTGTTTTTTTCTGTAAGTTTGGAAAGAGAAAGCCTAACTGCCACAAGAGCCCAAGACCAGGCTGTGTCTTCAGTGGTAGCTGTGGGCAAAGTGTGCTGGGTAACCTGCTTCTTCCAGGAGCAACCCTTGGAATTCGTATGGCTCTGATGCACCGTGCTCTCCTTCCCCTTGAATATGGGACAGAGAAAATTACTGCAAACTTCTGTGTCTAGTAGCTGCTTTGGTCTCTCCCATGCGGAAAAGGAATGAGGCAAGGAGATCTTATTCTTGCACAGCAACTGGAGGCCAAGCTGAGAAGTGCTTCTAAGGTCAGAAAGAAGCCTTTTCCCATCAGTGTGGACAAGAGCTAGGGCAAGCTGGGTCAAAACAGTAAAATATATGATAATAAAGATGCTCTACAATGTCTTGAGTCACATTCATATTTTCATCAGAAGCTAAATAATCTAATTTTCTGTTACAGGTGACCCCCAAGAATAGTTTCACTATTTTTACTGCTGATTATCTGCATCTTCTTTTTCCTTTTGTTTTGCTTTTCATTCTCTGTGTATTTCTCTTCTCACTGTCTATTCATGACCTGAGCAGAATGCTGCCATGGGGATTTAAGCTATTATTTTTCTGTTCCTTGTTCTTATATATTCTTTTAGAGCTGAGAGACTATATTAAAGCATTTGCATTTAGAAACTAGAGCTTGCCTTTGACTGTGAATGCATAGCATAAAGCTGGCACTCATGACAATAATTGCTTTCATTTTTGCTGTGACCAAAGATAATCTTTGCATTTACTGTGTACCTTATGGGTGTAAAGAAAACTCTTTAGTGCTCCTTTTTAAAATGTCTTCTATAACAAGTGGAAATAGTCAATCAGTTGGCAAAATATTGTTCTAAGATTTATTGCAATATACAAAAAGAAGAACACATTTCAAAAATAAAAATGATCATTTGACTTGCAGAGAAACAGATGGGCATGAATTACACAACTAGCTAGAATGAAAAATAGACACAAAGTGAATTAAATGCTGGTGGGATGAAAACTAAGCATTCTTTTTCTGCTGAAGTGAGAAAACGGTCCTACTTATAATGGAAAATTATTCACTCTGTACTGTAGTGTAAGACAAAATCTATCACACTGGAAGAAGATATTACTAGACTGTAGAAATACATGGTCTCACCAGTAGAGTGGATTCTCTCACTGAACGGAGACCTACACATATAATTTAAAATTCAGCAGATTTGGACAAAAAAAAGAGAATGTTTTCAGTACTTATATATTCAAAACTTTTGCTGAACATGTAGAACAAACAAATGTTTTTCAAAAGTGCTTATGTTGCAAATCTCTTTTTTTTTTTAATTGTAAACTTATTATGAGGTTTCATCACATTTTTGTCTTAATAGATATTGCTGTCGTCATTAATTACAGTTGTGTTTCCACAAGCATCAAATGTTCCTATAGAATCTATCACTTAATCTTTGGCTTTCAAAGGGCAAGTGCTGTAATAAAACTGAAATTGCTAAATATCACTTAATTCCCACAGTAATTATTTAAGTGTTATTTATATCACTGTAACCCGGAGAGATCTCAGCTGAGACTGAGGGCCTTTGTGCTAGATATTATCTAAGAGTAAGTTTAATATTCTTAACCACATCAATCTAGCTCAATTGAGAATGACCACTTTACAAAGTATCAGCTGTGCTGCAATGATCAGACTTTTGTGAGAGTAGTTTGTAGAGAATGATCTAATTGTTCTACGTGCTTGGGGCAGCTCTAAGTTCCCAGTGAACTGCAGGAAAACATCTTTATTCTTACTGGGCAGCCTGTGTAGTGCTGACCATGAAGGTGTGGGAAAAGCACTGGAGGACTAACCATAGGAGAGGACCACTTGCATGCCACAGCATGATCATGTAAGCCTCTGGCAAATTGTTAGCTGTATTTTTCTACCCATTGGTGAGCACACTTGATTTTCAGAGATCTGTGGTACTGATATTTGGACTGTCATATACTGAAATTACTTGACTTGGGGATGACACAGGTTATTATTGACCTTAATTTTCCAGAAGAGCCAAAATTAACAAGAGTCTTTGTCCAAAGGGATTCTTTCTAAATAAAGAAACAATAGACAGATGTATTGGGAGAAATGAAATATCTTCTTTATTTACTAGATGAGGAGCATGAAGATTAAGAATTAAAATCTCTCTGTCAGTGGGAATTTTTCCTGTGACAGCAACTGGATTAGACCTTTACTCATGAGGATGATACTGCAGTGGTACAGGCAGCATATAGTAGAGCCAGGAGCTGAATGCAGTTTTCTGAATTGTGGACTGGAAAAGGGACCATAGGAACACTTGTCTTGATTGGAGTTTGGTAGGCATGTGACCTCTGCACTCTACTATACATCACCCATATAATTACAGCAGTGTGGTCAACTACAACCATTTCCATCCCAATACCAACATCTGGAACATAGACCACACCAGAAAGTGCCTTAGGGAACATGTGGATGCTTCAGGAGGACTGGTCTACCATTTTAATAATCGCCCCAGAAAGCTCATCAGGGCACCAGTTGCAATGCATTTTTTGCCATCTGGTTCTAATCAATCTTTGTGTGGCACCATGCCTACCATACACAGGTTCCCTGCTGTAAAATGACATGTTACTGCACAGTGGCTACTCATTATTTCAGTCATTGTGTCCTCACAATGTCATGCAGTGCCTGGGGGGGTCTCATAAATGTGTGTGCTACAGTGAGGAGTGTGGTGTAAGAGAAATGTTTGTAATGGACTTCACTTCATTACAGCTGGCTGCAGTGGTTTTAGACATGTTCCCCACATTTTGACAACATTTGAGCATTACAGAGGACATTTCTTAGCAGAAGAATGATAGCCACCCTGCAGCACACACTTAAGGATGTGTAATGAAGAGCAGCAGGATGCAGTACTGATTGAGGAAGGGATGATGCTAGTGGAGTTACACAATTCACTTTTCCTGTGCAGACTTCTTGTTTTAACAGGGGACCATGTTGCTAATGCAAAAAGTTTAAGGAAAAGAAGTTCCCTTATAAAGACTCACAGTATACACTGTGTTTGAATGTGAATACTACAAGCTAAGCATGACAGAGGTTAAAATTTCATCTTGAAGCCCCTTAATTAAGATTCTGACAAAATCATCACTCACACTGAAATATGCAAAAACTAATCTTGGTCTTATGTCAAATACTGTGGACTGAGAAATTAAAAAAGAAAATCTCAAAACTATAGATTATTGACCTACAGATTAAAGACTAGATGTTATGCATGCTTTGTGAGAAGAGGCATGCATACATAGGGAAACCAAGTAATCTGCAGAGAACAATCCTTTTTGCTAGGGGAATTGTACACCTAATGAGTCTCTGAATAGTGAATCTAGAAAATACTTGAGACTTTCAACATAGTGATTTCAAACTTTTATTTCCACAGAGGGTGTTTATGGCCCATTATACACAACATTTAAAGTGTGTACAAAAACTATAGTCTGAGTATTCCCAGTAAAAATTTTTATCCCACAATATGAAAGATCCCCTCCAAGAATACAATAGTTAAAGCCTGTTGTAAGGGACCCACTCTGGCCTCAAGATATTACGGTGTAAAATATCTGCTGAAATAACTGGGATTACAATAGTATAAAACAGAGTTTTGTGAAATCCTGTGTAAAGAGATACTAGAGGTTTTGTTCATGCAAGTGAATTTCATATTAAGTAAATGCTCATGGATTTTCCTCTCCCCCCAGAAAAAAAAAAAAATTAATAAAATAAACTAACCAAACACTGATTATACACAGGGCTTGGAGGTCCATGCACAAGGCACAAGCTGTTTATTGTATTCAGACAGGGGCAAGACATTTTGGTACACTGACTATGTTTGCTTTATTCCCCCAACACCCTTTTCTCTGGAGCTCTCTCTTCCCCCTGGTCTCACTGCCCTCCGTGCTTCTCTCAGTGGCCAGATGCTTCTTCCAGAGTCTGCCCTGGACCTGCAGAGCACCCCGAGGTGGTGGCCTTCACATCTGTCACCATCTGGTGCCTCTCTTGCCCCACTGTGGTCATGACTCTGATTGTAGCACACATCACACGCACTTGTAGCTGACAATTCATCTGGATATTAGTCTGCTGGACAAAAAAATACCCTGTCTCCAAATCATGTTTGTCTTAACCTTTTAGGATCTTTTGCTTTATCAAAATAGTTCCACAGTGAGGATCAGGTTTAATCCTGGGTAAATACATAGAAAAGATTTTGCAAAATCTGTTCTTGTTTATGACCCTACAGAGGGGATGATTTCACAGTAATTCTGCCTATGTTTGAGATTAGTACAAAACCCCGAGTGCCATTAAGACATCGCTATGGGATACATTTTCTCTTTTGTTCTTAGCAGAGTGGTCAACTGAAAGAGAGACATTACCCTTCCATGTTCTTGGTTACTTTGCTAGTAAGAATGGAACCTTTCTCAAAAGAAGAAACCTCTTGTTTCAATGTTTTAAAATATCTTCTGTGGTTGCACTAGTTACAATAATCATTTACAAAGACTGCAGAAATCTTTGATTTGTGCTCCAAATGTAATGTTGTCCTCAGATGTAAATCAAGGACTTCAGGGGTAAGTATCAAATGCCAGGAATAATCATCCCCGTTCTGCAGTATTTAGGTCATTTACACTGCACGATTCTGATACTGTTACTACATTGGGTGGCACTTCATTCTGAAAAAACCCCACATTTTGATTTATACAGGGCTTGTTGCAAAGAAAGTGCCTAGAATACAATTCTTAGGATTATTGAAGTAGTTTGCAGATGTCAAACACTATGTAAATATTGCGACAGAAGATATGAATCGTCAAAAAAATTTTGCACATTAAAGGTAGGCAGTGACAGTTCATGGTGGGAGCAGTAAAATCCTTCCCATTTAGAAAGCAGAGCCATTAGGAACATCTGAGCAGGGAATCTGTGCAGTCACTGAAACACAGCCTGTCTGGTCTATCATTTGAGATACACTGTTCTGTGGTCTTGTGAAAATGAAGCTCCAGGAAAACTGAGTGCACAGCACCCACTTCACAGGCTCCCTAAGCATTCTCACGTTATACCACAAAGCCACTTTGGTTCCTCTGGGTCCCTGACTTCCTGCAATTTTTCTTTGGACCATCCAGATTCATCTGAAGCATCGTACAAATAGCAGAACTCAGGCAGAGCTCACCTCCAATGGAAGAAAATGAGGAGGAGGGGAAGTGTTGTTATGGAGGTACCTCTCAGAGTCTAGCCTATTAACAAGGGCCTGAAATTCAAATTTCCAGTTAACATTCCAGCAGAATCTGAATATGAAAGATAGCTATATATCAGCTGAAAGAATGACATTTTCACCCTTATTGCTTCCAAATGTTATATCTCATGCACCCAGGTTAATTTAAATAAATCTGCTACCAGCAGTTTGGGAGGTCTTGTAGAAAATGTAGTTAAATTTGCTGTTGACACTACATATGCATGCAAAGACATATTTCACACGTTTTATGTGCTCAGTTCAATGATATACTTTGCTTTTTCATTACATAATATTCACAAAATATTCCAAACATGTCAGTTTGTAAATGTAAATGCAAAGAAAAGGTACATGACTATTACATTTCCAGTTTGTATAGAAGTAAAGTTTCAAAGCACCATTCAGGAGAAAAATTCTTCACACCCACTAAGAGCCACAGGAGTTGTATAAATGCTTGAAGGCTAAATTTCAAGATAAAAAGCTTTCCCTCCTGTCACAAACTGTCCTAGGTAAAGACCTAGTTGGAATGTTCTGCTAGTGCACCCTTTCCAAGCATTTGACCAGGTAACTGTATTGGATTTGAGTCTGAAGGTGACAGGCAAAACCAGAACCAGGCAGCTTGCAGAACCAGGCAGCCAATATCTGCAGTTGGGGATCCCCCCCAATGCTCACCATTCTCATTCTGGTTTCACATCCCTTGTGAATGTTGAGCTTTCAAGAGGCTGAGCTGTGGCAAGTACAGAGCAGACTTCATCACCTGCACTTCATGTGGGAGAGCACCAAAAAGCTGCATGGGTGAAGCCCTTGAGAATGCAGATGGTACCATCGCTGGGCATCCTCACAGAGCCACCAGCACCAGTGCAGAAGTGGCTCTGGTCAGTGTTCAGGAAGGAAACAGAGGAAATAAACTTGAGATTCCTGAATTGCTTTCTCTTATTCAGGGTGGTAAAAAAACCCCCTAAAACCAGCAACTGTAAGAAATAGAAACATCAGCTGTTCTTTAAATCAGGCTACCATGAATATTAATTAGGAATTCTGTTCAGGAAAAAGTACTAATTAAGTACATACATTCTGACTTCTTATTTGCTCTTCTGAGCACAGAGCAGACAACCCCAAATATATTCTCTGTTGACAATTACAAATGCATAAGAAGACTTCCACCACGCTCTCCTGTCTTATAGAACCTAGTGCAGAAATATGGAATTAATTAAAAAACGCAAAGTACATTAGGAAGCCATCCTCTCACATTTGTCCTCAGCAGTCAGCAGGTGGTGTGTCACATGCTCAGCACTGCAACTCAAAGGCAGATAAACCCCAAACTGATCCCCAGACCACAGAGTGCCTTAGCAATGTTTCTCAGGTGTACCTGTGCAAATCAAAACATGGATCAAGATACCCTGACTTGTGGGTGTCTGAGTTCAAAGCAGGCATTGGAGTTACTGTCCCTTAAAGGAGTTTCAGGTCAGTTTTTATGAGGATAAGATCTATAAGCGTTCATAGGGTTTGGGAACCCTTCCTTGCTGCCAGTGCCCAGGACAGCTCGTGGTCTGTGTTCTGTGGCAGAGCAGGAGCACCTGTATCATCCCACAGACACCCAGCCCATGGCAGCTCCATCCCTGCCTCTGCAGATTCATCAGTTGCCTTTTCTTGGCATTGATTTGTGGTGAATGTTGTTCATATTTTATTCAGGTTCTTATAACTTGTCCATCACATTGCTTTTTGTAAGTCCATTACGGCAAAGCTTTATTTTACAGTCTGTGTCAGATGCTGGGTTTTTTGCACATGTTATGGAAATGTATTTTTTGGTTTCCTCAGTATGTGTGTGAATGATCCCATGTGCAATAAAAGGTTCCTGTTGCTTGCTCTACTTGTAACCACATTAAAGAGCCACATGTGTCTGCAGCAGTTAGGATGTGTGTTGTGGTTATTCTCCCCTCTGAGGGTTTTGTGGTTTGGGTTTCAATGAATTTCTCAAGGTTTTACTCTGAGGTTGTTTTTTTTTTCCTATTGCCCATTTTGCATATGAAGGAACTTTTAATTATTGAAATCTTTTATCCATACAGTCTTTCTGTGGAATAAAATTGTGTTGCACTGATCCAAAATTTCCTTGCTGAGTGCAAAAAGATGGATTAGATGGTTTCTTGAGACCCCTTGCAGCATTTCATTTCTGTAGCTCTGTGGTTTTTCTGCACTTGGGGTGTGGGAGCCATACGGGAGGTGTTGATCTGTGCTGAATGCTCGCCTGTGAATTATAGTTTGTATTTTGCCATCTGGCTGCCTGATAATTAGTCCATCTTTCTATCAAATGAATGGCACATGTCTTCATTTCCTCAAGACATATGAAAAACTATATATTTTGGAAAGGATTGGTTTCCACTTCAAAAAATAACCAGAAATAGTCACATGTATGTCCTCAGGCAAACCTCACCCACGTTTGGACCTAGATTAGCCCCTGCATCATACTGTGGTATTATGCACAAGTATTGGATTACTGATTATGTGATGTTTTGAATTTGCTGCATACGTATAAAAGCTGAGGTCTGGATGATATATTATTGCACTACAGAGCTTCAGTATGTAGCTGTATTTTCCTACATTCGATAAATAAAAGAAGCAGAGTTTGACAGCACCTTCATTCTGCTATACCCTCATCACCGCTGCAAACATATTTCCATGAGATCCACCTTCGGTGGGACTCCATGGGTATAGGCCCTCAGGGGAAGCAGGGTAGCCTAAAGAGGAAAAGGAGTGCATTAAGTACCCAACTTCAGCTCCTGTGGTACCACTGCTAGAGAAGTCAGTGGTTCATTAGGAAAACATAGAAATCATAAATTCAATGAAAATCTACCCCCAACTTCTGGGGTAAAAAAAACCCAAACCATTTTCTGAAATCTTTTTATTCTCCTTTATCAGGAAGCCCTTGGAAAAGGTTGTCCAGAAGGAGATGGAAAGCATTTTCTTGCTCTATGGCTTGCCTCTCTATTTTGGGATGTTAGCTATCCAAGTCAGTGCTTAAGAGCTCTAATTCATGAGTCACTAGCTATGTATTAAATGCACAAGGAAAATATCTTTTTATTGGTATATGTTTGGAGAAAGATATTTTTGATTTATAAAATTGCAGAAGTTGTCTATTTTGGGAGAAGTTAAAAGTTTATTTTTCTAAATTTCAAGAATGCAACACATCCAAAATTAAAGGTGTGTGTTAGCTTGTGAACTATGGCAAATTATTTTTTCCTATCTTGAAATAATTTTTACCATAAAATATATTCATTTACACAACTTTAAACAGGTTGACAACTGCCAAACTGCCTTAAAATACAACCTAAGGGACCACTTCTGTTCAGTCATGATTTTGGTAGTGTGAAAATCACCTGCTAAAAACTGGTGTGAGGCAGCAATATCTGCCACCAAAAGGAAGTGAATATAAACATACCATAAAGTCAACATTTCTCAAACATCTCATGTACCAAAGGAGACTTTTAGCTATAACCAATCTAAGCTGTACTCATGTTGACAGTATTAAAAAATTACCATTTTCCTGAACATGTATTAATTTTCTAGCAAATCTGACTATACATCCTTTTTCCTTTGGAATACCTCTTCTTTTCTACTGCCATTCATATTACCATCTTTTGAAATCTAAAATATTATTTATACATGAAACCCCCACTCCTTTTTTTTTTTTTTTTTAATTATCATGTGATTCAGGATATACCCTTCTCTTTGTAATATTAACATATTAAAGTAGTAATAGTTCTTTTTGTCATTGATATCACTGACAATAAACGATGGCCAGGAAGGGGAATGACCTTTCTAAAGGGATTTCATTCTACACAGTGTGAAACAGGAGTGTATGAAGATACTAGAACCCTTTGCCTTGAGTAAGTGCTGCAAGATCAGCTTTTGGCTCATTTCAGGTTGACACCTATTATGCTGATTAAACTGCATTCCCATTTCTTCATTCTGCTCCAGCCTATCATATCCACTGTTACCTCCCATTGACTGTGCAGATGGTAAGATTTGGGGATAGAGCATGCTTCTTGCTATAGATGCATACAGCGCATGCCAAGCAGGGGTCTTCATCTCCAGTTGGAATTGTAGGCCCTACTGCAACACAAATAGTATTATTTGAAACAAATATTAATTCCAATAAAAATAATAGATATTTTCTTCTCAAGTTAGAAGAAATAAAAACTATTTGTTCTTTCTTTTATTTTTTTGTCCACAGATATGCACACATGCATACCTAGATGAGGGTAATATCTTCATCTTCCATAGGTTTGATATTTGATTTACCTATGTAATCAGATGGGAAAGGATAACTTTCATAAACCTTAAAAAGCAAAGTAAATACATGCAAAAAAAAGTGCTCAGGATGCTATAGAAATAAAATAAAACTCTCATGTACCTGAATACATATAGATCACATTTTGCTATGATCCTCACTATCACCACCACAATTTTATCTCTTTCTGCTGGTGTAAAATGACTCTCATGACAGAATTTAAGTGTGGTGCCTAGAACATGAAACAAGACTTCCTAGAAAGTCAGTCAAGTATCAAATTCTACTCATATATCTTCTTGTGTCCTGGTCTTCTGAGTAATAGCATATCAAACCAACGAATCTTAACACGTGATATGGAGACAGAAGGGTATGGACCTTTTGTGGAAGGCTTTTAGAGCACTATCCATGCTGCTGTGAAGCCTTTGCTTCCAATTCGTTTGCCTGCACCTCTGTTCTCTGATTTCATTTCCCAGCTGACCAGCTACCAGCAGGTTCTAGGCATAGTGTCTTTAAGTTGCTGACTTAATATCTCTTTAGATCAGTATTTAGTTCTGCAGGGATAAAAGCTTCTCTTTTTTCTAGAGAGAGAATTTATACCTGCAGAAAACTGTTTTGAAGGCTGCATCTTCCAATACCCAACACAGTCATGGACAGATATGAATCTTTGGGTCCAAGTCTCCAAGCAGTTTTGAAAGGAAATTGGATCACTGCTTGCTTGCTACATATATCATATTATATTAATCCTGTGCTTCAGGGCATTCACTGGCTGCCTTTGGGCCAAGAAGGATTATTTTTTTCTTTTTCTCTCTTGATGTATAAATTGGCTCCTAGGGTTTTTTGTTTGACTTTTGCTCTGTCCTCTAATGACCAGCCAACTGGAAGTAGGCCACGTGTCTAGGCAGGATGCAAAAGCACAGTGCTGCACTGCTCCTGGTGCCACTTGAAGTAAGCTTATAGTTAAACTGGTAGCCAGATTTAGGATCAGGAAGAATTTTCCTCCTAATCCAAGTGGAATGATTAAGGGTTTTTCTGCTTGTTTTGTTGTGTTCCTTTACATTGAAGGGCATAGTCTTTGTCCTAGATCCTTGTAAATATGCAAAAAACCTCCAAATCCTGCTATGTTGGAACCTACAATATTAGCAATGTCTTTAATTTATCCTGTTTCCTTTCTGTATATCATTATAGATTCTTTTTTTTTTAATTGTAGATGTTGTTTGTTTCCAATAAAAACTTGGGTGGTATTATAGCAAGAAGTAGATTTTTTTTTAGCCCGTTCAGGACTCTGCAGCTGCCTGCTAGTACAGGGAAGTGGATTCATTGACCTAGGTTGCCCTTTCAGATTGATATTCCTAAAGAAGTTGAATCCCACTTGGAGCACCATCATCACAATTGACCTTAGATCCATTTATTGCAAAAGTGCATGGCAAAGCAGAATTCAGGCTCTCCATATATAGATGCAAAATGGCAACAGTTTTATTAAGGCAGAAAAATGAAACTCCAGTAGCCAAGCTGATCACCTTTCTATCAGCTTATCACTTAGAGTGACTGAAGGACATTTCTTTGAAAGAATGATCATGAGCACTGTCAGACAAGACATCCAAGCAGTTAAGAAAGAAACATTTGAAGGCATGTTCAGGTTTGTTGCGACCTTACATTTAATCCAGGCAATTCTTCTAAAGTGTGCTTTCTGAATTGCATAAGATGTGTCTAGCTAGTAGAATGGACTTTTATAATTTGCTAAGAAAAACCCCTGCAGTATGTGAAATGTGAGATCCTTTTCCTGTTCAAAATAAGCTTATAGGGTTTGTAATCCTCTTGTACATACACTTACAGCTCTGTACTTGTTTTTTCAGCTTAAGGAAGATATCTCCCTTGGAAATTCAGTACAATGGAAATTGCAACATAGCTGCTCAAAAGATATTTAGTATGTGTGGATTTTTAACATGAGAACACCCCAATTTTTAATACATTAGGTAACAGCTAAAATCAGTCTGAAAACAAGATCTTTCTGTTACATTTTTGCTTCATAAACATGTCTATTTTTCATTCACAATCTTATTCTGAATTTCTATCAAGTCTGGAAATATTTCAAGTAAATTCAGCTAAACAAAGAAATAACTTTTATTTCAGATAAACAGATTTCTGCTAATATCAATCCTGTGCAGTCTCTCTCTGGGACACCACTCGTGTCCGTTTTCTGCACCTAATGCCCATTCAAACTCCTGGCATTTGGATAAAAGTATTGCATTTTTTAAAGTCTTTTGATAGGGGATTAGAGTAATTAAGATCAGGTTCTTCAAAACACATGTTTCCTGTTATGCCATTGAAGTTTCAGATGATTTAAAACATAAACCAGTGCATTACATAGTCAGGCCTGCTTAGTAAAAGCTAGAAGTCCATGTTCCTTTTGAGCTTCATCAAGGTATGAATTTTGTACCATCCAGATTTTAACTCCTTTTATTCTCTTTTTTAATGAATGCTGTAAAAATATGAGGCTTCTTTTGATTTCAGAAAGAAAGGTGCAGATCTCTTGCGTAAAAAAAGGAAACTTATGCATGCTATCAACAAAACTACCTTAGTTTTGCTTCAGCCATGATGTGGGACACAAAATCAGTCTCAATCACTACAGAGGACAGTGTAAAAAGACATGTTAGAAAAGGGATCTGAACCTTTGACTCTAGTGCCCAACTTGACATCAACAGAAATGGTTGATGGTAACAGCAATGAGCCGCATGCTTTTAGAAACATGATTTAGATTAGAAATAGCAAAAGACTTCCCTTGGAGCCTGTCATCTACGGCAAGAACCTGTAGAGGAATGGAGACCTCTACCCCCTTTTTTTCACACACTCCTTTGGGTGCTGTGACATTTCCATCCCCAGCTTTGAAACAGCAGAGGTCTTCTTTCAGAATACTATTTTCTGCAACTCGTCATCTTTCAGTAAACCATCACTATCTGCAGTGCAGGCCTGGCACTGCCTCTTCTGCAGCATGTAACAGAGTTTGTGGTGCATCACACAGTGCTAACACTGGGATGTAAGTCTGCATTTGCCCAGTAAATCCATGCCCGGCTGATGGTAGATATTATCCACAATATTTTAGGATGCCTATTATCATGACTAGTTGCTGGCCTCGTAATGGCTGCTAGGAATGCTATTTATGGAAATATGTCATTAGCCCTAAAAGTGTTTATCAGAAGGGATTAATAGGAATAATTACCTGTTAGGTAAACAAGAAGTTACAGTGGCTTATGAACTGATTTCTAATGATTTGCAGCTCCTGCAAATTCAGACACAAAGACAGAGATCAGTCTAATTTGGTGGCAATGACAACCTTTACATGCTTTGTGATGTTTCAGTTATATTAAAAAAAAAATGCCATAGGTTCATCTCTCCTTACTTCCCTACTCCTTCCTGAACCAGGTCACAGAGCTCCAGAAAGAACATAACGAGATGGAGCACCGAATATCACTCTGTGACCTGCTTCTGACTCTAAACTGAAGTATTGCTTTCATCAGATTGTCTCAAGATGACCTGCTTTGATCTCAGGCCAGGATCATTCAGAAATGGGAGACCCATGCGCCTAGGTAGCCTATATACAAACCCAGGCCTGATACACCCACCACCACCTTTGCTGAATTCTTTCATAGCTCCTTTTCCAAACTTAGCTTCATCAAACTGCTCCCTGCTTGGAGACCATCCTAGTGATCTTCATACCAGAGTTCAGCCTTCAAATGACCATGGTCTTCCCCTGTAAACACCATTCAGTACATAGCTAATTTGTATTTAGTACCAGAAGGTATCCAGAGTTCACTTATGTAAAATGCTTACTAGTTTCTATACCTTACAAAAATCACTTACTATCTAGAATTGTGACAAGGATGAACAATAGTCAATATAACGTCCCACTTTTTATTATGTCTTTGCCTTTATTTAAACTTAAAACATCTGAAGTTGGATCCACAGCTTACAACATTTTAGTCCCATAGAATTCTGAAATCTAGCTAAAGGAAATTAAAAACGTCATCTTAAATTCTTTATTTCTGCCCACACTTTCTAAGCTGTCATTTCAAACCTGTCTAGGGCAAATCCCTTAGGAAAAACAGATTGGCAAATGACCAGGCTTTCCAATTGTTCCATTGTTCCAATTAAAGCCAAGCTTGAAAAAAGTGTTGCATTCTACTCTGTTAAGAACACTAGCTAGACACCAGTGTGTGTATTTATCAGGAACATCTATTTGTCTTAATTGTCACCCAGTCACTTTAAAGAACATTTATTCTAATCCCTGTGACGAAACACTTGGGTTTTTCTGACACTCTGTATTTATGATGAGAACGTTATTCATCACATAAAGCAGGGAAAACAAAGAGTCAGGTTCTGATTTCCCTTGCAGTGACATAAATCCACAAAGGCTAATGGAATTATTGTAGATTTATGCTCTGGTGAGTGCAGCATTTGGCCTAGCAGCTCTATAAATTCTCTAGTTTTCAGCATAGCAGTACAGCTATACACACCATGTAAGTCCTGAACCATCTGATTTCTCTGAGAGTGCAGGAGCTTTTTAGGGAGTTTTTTCTGTCTCTAATTGAACATGGTTAGTTATTTCTTTTGCCATTCCTGCCATTGACTACAATGATCCCTTTCTTATAAATTTTAATTACTTCGTGAGCTGTACAGCACTTGACTGGAAGTTACTTCATTAAATTGAAGAGACTATATAAAAGGCTAAAATGATTGCAGCTCATGTGAAGAGAAGGAAGCAAAGCCACAAGATCTTCATTCAGCAGAATGGGAGAAAGATCTGTGGCAGCCTGGGACTTCTAGTAAAGCAAGGTCTTCACAGATAAAGGTGAAACACAAGCTGAGATTGAAATTCTTGATTGTAAACCATCAGGGAAGCAATAGAGTATAGCAATAATGATTGCTGATAATAGGTACTTCCTTTTTGAAAAAGCATAGCTGTATAGATCACATACAACCTAAATCACAAATGTAATTCCTTTTTGTGCAGACATATAACCAGGACTGCACAACTGGCAGGATTAAGAGAAAGAAAAAAATAAAAGAGGTTATTTCACAGGCATGTCAAGACCACATGACTTTCCAGAGGTTCTCTGGGAACGCAAAGAGACTTTTTCCAAGTAGTTTACTACTTCAGAAAGTTTTTTGTCAGCTTGAGGAAGTGCTAAGGTTTAAAGGACACTGAGCAGTGTTTCAGAATTATTTGCCTTGTTTGCAGTTAGAACTGTAGTGGAGCTCTTGATGTGTGGTGTTCTTTCATGGTTACAATCATGTAGGGGAGGCCGAAGGGATCGACAAGTTCTGGAAAGTCAATAGATGCCATAGCGTGTTAGCCAGTGTTCAGTCAACCAAACTCTTCGATTAGCTCAGCCTGCCAGTATTCTTTTTCCAGCATAAATTATTTGATGGCTCTGAACAGCTTTGACCTTACTTTACCTTTAGGATGAATTTACCCTTCCATTGTGCTTCTTCTAAAAAAATAAAATGCTCTTTTTAGAATAATGGCCACAGCATATCTAGCACAAACTTTCTCAGCACCTTAGGAAGGTACATGATGTTTTTTACAAAAGACTGATTTGGTGACAAAATTAACACACCAAACACATCATCCTTTATTAAGGAAAATCCTTTGTGTCAAAGGCACTATTCATGTGATCACTGTGATATTTGTATTATATGAAATAAAGTCTTAGCTTTCTAGCATGAACATTTCACACAACATGAAGCAAGAACCTGTATGTTGATCTTGGTTGCCCTTGTGAAATATTACAGTCTTTAGAAGTATGATATAAAAATAGGTGCAGTGATTAGCCCCAACTCTTTGGCATATCTTGTACAACAGTTTACAAAAGTATGTTTTTATTTATATAGCATCTTTCATCAGTATTTCATAGCATCCATATGATAGTTGAGTTATTCAGCCTTATTCTATGGAGAGAGAGTGAGAGAATGGCAAAAAAAGTTAAACCGTTCAGAAGAAACCACTTTATTGAGGAAAAGAGTAGCGTAAAGCAGAGCTCAGAGCTTTTGTTTCTTCCCTTAATCTTTTGTCACTACAATGTTTTCCTGAATCTTGCAAATATAACTCTGTATTTTGAAAGCATGCTTCAATGAACTCCAGCAGTGCTACCCGCCCCAGCCAGTGCCGGACCTTCCGTTCAGGTCAGCCATACCATTTGAGAGCCCAGCTGTTGAGACATCTGGAAGTCAGCAGCCTGAGCGTAAGGCTCCCTTGCTTCCTCCCTGCTGTGGGTCCTCCCAACACCTCCCATCAGTCTGCACGACTGACATAATCCAACTGTCTTTGGCTTTGTTTTCTCATTTTGCTTTGCAACAGAGCTGTGTTGGTAGCAAGTCACTGCTGATTTTGTATATTTTCTTAACTGAATGTGCATTATAAAGTTTGAAAGAAGTCCACTGTTCCAGTGTGTTGAATTAGGCCAACATATATGAATGTTTTTCACAGTGGTATGGGCTGGTAGACTAGAAATATTCAACAGAGATTGTACTGGGTAGTACTAGGAAATATGTTGATTAGATGTGAGTGTAACTTTGCCTTTGAAGTTAAACATACAGCCTTACCTTTAAAAAAACTTCATGTAACAACTGACATATGTATACTCAGTTCTCAATTACTTGTGGGCAGATGACACAGTTGCTAATTGAATGCCTTGTGCCTTTTCTCAGTCACCCTCTTTCTCTCCTCTAGAAGAAAGACAATGCCACACCTTTCTCTTTTTGACAGAACTGAAGGGTATGTGCTGCCCACAAGAAGTCACAGAATGTCTGCTACTGCTTAAAGGTTCATCTCTTGACTTTGGAGACCTATATACATCCTTCCAAAATTAAATACACTGCATATGCTGTTATAGTTTAATTTGTGCCTCTTCTAGATTGTCCATGCCTTTTCTGAATACATTTTTCTCCTCCACTGCTCCTTTACACTGGACAGTTGATCTGTAACCACTGCTCACTTCTAATACATGTTAGTGTATCAGTGAGCAGTAGTCTCTTGGGGAGCAAATGGGACTGGACAGAATCAGCAAAAAGAACAAGGCCACAAGGCCTCTCTATGCTCTTTCATCAGGAGGAGGCATTCGCCCAAGGCCCCATCTCTCTCTTGTCTCTGGAAAGCTGAAGCACAGATTAGCCATGACATGTGGGAGAATTCAGCCCCAAGTTTCATGGTGGTACATTTTTATCCATTGTATTTGTGTAAGTGTTACAGGTTGAGCAATGTTCAAGAGGATTGTTTGAAACCAAAAAAGTGCTGGTGAATGGTGAGCTATGCCCAATATTGCTTAGCTTTTTTGAAATAGTCCAGAGCTTCTTGTTTCTCATTTTGGAAATGTAATATTGCTTTTATGTTTGTTATTTTGGCTCTTCCAAAACAGTTTCCTTCTTCATCTTACTTTCATTTGCTATGATTTAAAATTTCATAGTTTTGTTTATATATTATATTTCTGCTGCTGGCCAAGATACTTCCAGATCAGATTTTATGCAAAACAGTTTTAATGCTTTGGTTTACCTTGCAGATATGATGAGCCTGGAAAATTTCAATATATTTTGAAAACAAAACAGAAACATTTTCCTTTGCCTACAACCTTTGCTTTGGTAAGTTGTGTTTGACTGCAGCTGATGAGGATATCATCGCTCCCTTCACACAATCACAGATGTTCAGCTCTGATCTGTTGGTGTAACATCACAGACAGTTGCACCCTAACCTGGTTATGTCAGTATGACTTGGGTTAGGGAAAAAACTATATTTAAGCACTTTTTTTTTTTTAAATCTGTATCATTCAGGTAGGATGCATCAGAGAGCAAGAGAGCAACTACTTGCATAATCATATCATTAACACTTTAATCCAAGCTTGCTACAGAAGGAGTCATTCAAGCAACCTGGCTTACTGGGCCAGCATGAGTTGTTCTAGCCCCTGCAATAAGAAATCTGTTGGAGGCAAGGAGAAGATAAAAAAGCTGAGAAAACTGAAGTGCTCAGCTCTGATCTGGACTAGGTCAGAAATAGTTTTGCTCCACAGGAGAGTAGCAGTGGTGCATCTTATCTCATAATGTTAAATGTGCTTTTTGCAGGTTGTTTTTTTTTTCCCTCAAATTTCAGTATATATAAATTATCTAATTACCTTCACAGAAACTGATGTAAGGAAATCTGAAGAGGAGTTAAGCCACTACACCACCATCACCACCCCCTCAATAATTCTGTTTTATAACAGAATTTACTAACGGCTTTAAGTGTGGAACAATTACTCCTGTTTCTTAAGAAGTAGAGCTTGAAATACTGTTACCTGAATCAACATATTTATTCAAATCAAGAAGATTTTGTGTCAGTGTTTTCTATATAAGATTCTGAGGGGGTTTTGTGACTATGTCAATATGTTTTCCACCTGGAGAAAAAGGTCTCAAACAACAAAAGAACAAACTAATAGAAAGCACATTTTGAAGTTCCTAGTATCCTGAAACTTAATGCTCTGCTAATTAAATGTTTAGTCTGTGCTCTGTGTTTTTGTGAAATCACTCTTTATTTAATCTCTCTCTACGTAAGTCCTCATCATATTAAGTAATTATAAATAGTGCAATTGGCTAGTCTCTAATTAGGAGAGGAAGATAGTGGTGTATGAACTACAGGTTAATGTAGAGCAGCCTGTAAATCATTCTGCCCAGGGCTCAGCAGATTCTATTATAGTCCTTAGGCAATGGTTTTAGAAAGCCTGTGTAACATAATGACATCAAACCAGCGTATCATTACATGCGTATTTGTAACTAATAAGAACAAAACAAATATTTACTGAGCAAATCAGTGTTAAAACAGTACATGCCTGAGGTTTAGAAGGTTTTTACAATACTGAATATTTAGGATGTAAAATGAACATGCAAAAGAGCTGAAAACAGCAAAGAAACAAAAGACTTCTAACTTTAATATCTTCCGTTGCATTAAGAGAAGATAATTTAAGTTACATAATAATTCCTGGGAAACAGCTGCTTCATTATCTCACCAATTAATTGAATCTTATCAAGGAAGAAGTAATTGCATGTTAAAAGAAATCAGGAAAGCTGCACCTTAATGTTACATCTTAAATGAGTGAAATGCCTCATTTCACTTCTACTCTCTAAAGGGCCACAACCAGAACCCTAAGGTGTGGCAGTAATTTGGGATGCAACAGAATAAAAATCATTTGTGTTTCGCTACTGGGATCCTGCTCCCAGTAATGTCTGTGATGAGTTCATGTAAGAGGGGATTTCGTGCACCAGCCTGGCAGCAGTTGAATCAGCTAGTGGGCTGTAGGCTTAGTTTCTTCTGTCAGGATATGATTTTGTTTTGCTTTTGTTTAATTCTAGGCTATTTGATGGGTATCATGCCCTCCATATGTTTCTTTTTTTTTTCCTAAGAATTCTCCTCTTTACAAATCAAGGAATTACTTCAGTGCCTCGGTTTCTCTTTCTATAATTTTCTTCACTTTGAGATTTGCAGCCAGAGCTGGGTATTGTTACCAAGGTAACAATATTTATTATTATCTATTAATATTTCTGTGCCTGGTTTACAGAGATGGGGTTTGTCCAGCCAGCTGGTGAGGCATCCAGTGAACTGAAAGCAGCTGGGGCAAATTACTTATGACCTTTGAAAAGAGTGCTTGTTGGCCATGATAATTCCTTACTTGTTTTTCTCCTCTGTCAGAGTTGTGATGGTGCCTTGTTTGCTATAACTGTTGATTTTTTCATCATTCATTTACTGTAAGATTAATCTTTTTCTTGGTCTTGATTTTAATGATGACTAGTGGTGATGAGTTCCACTACTGCTTGTGGTGTCATTGACCCAGTTTTGAACCCTCTTTCTTCCTGTTTATATCTCTGCTGAGGCAAGCTGAGCAGAACTGAACACAGCATTCCAGGAAAGATTGATTTACAGAATATTAGATTACTTTCAGTTGTATTTTCTACTTCATCCCTTCAATATTCTAACTTTGCTTTTAGGACAGCAAAATTGCTTTTTTGGATAGCAATGCCTCCACTGACCTGTCCTCTATGGCGCCAAATGCTTTTTTCAGTGCTGATATAATTAGTTTACTATTCAGCTGCACTGTATGAATGGTTAAGTACCTTTCTTTCAATGTATATTGCATTTCATTTCTTAGCTTTTTAAAAATAAATGGCTCCAAACTTTTTTTTCCTAATCTTACCTAATTTTAAAACACAAGGTTTGCTATCTCATTTTGCTATCTGAAAAGGGAAATTTGTTAACTGTTTCATCTTATGCTTTTCTGATTTCTGATTCAGGATAAGACTTTTGCTCTTGCTTCAAACCATAGTGTAATGACCATATGGCTTATTTAACAGGGATTTCATTAGAGAATATGCAAATCCCCATGCTGATTATAAACCACAGGGTTTTTAGCCATTGCTTCAGAGTCTGCACACAGGGAATTCTACTGTAATAGAAAGGTATGGTTTTTGTATGCACCAGCTTTTCCTCTATAGGTCATTTATAATGCCAGTACTGAAACATATTACAGACATTCAATATTTCACAGCTTGAAATATTTTATTCAGTTCACCTGGCACTGAAGCTAAGCTTATCCCTAGATAATCTATTACGTTTTCTTTCAAATGTTTTCTATACCCCAGCCTTCCATATCATTGAAGTACCACAGTAGCTGATTCTACTGTAAGTTCAACATTCATTTTAAATTCCTGGCACTACTCCCAGTGGAGCTATGTTAATTTGCAGCAGCTAAAAATATGGCCCAATAGTGCTGTTGTGCTGCATATCCCCTCCCCAAACAAAACAAAGTATTTCAATGCTTGGAGAACACATTTGTCATATATATAATGCTATTTAATAACACATTGACAGAGAATAGTATGATGTTTAGAATGCTGCGATGAGTGCCTTTAATCTGGTTCAATAATAGCTTACAGTGCACTGAAATACCTGTTTGACTTTATATAAAGCATATTAATAAACACTTCCTGAACTAAATTTAATAGTGTTCCATTACTCATGGCTTTTTTTCCTCCTGCTTCAGAGGCAGTAATAGAAAGCATCAGGTGCAGCATCTCAGCATATCCTAATCATCAGTTTTCCAAAGTCAAAATGTGGTTAATAAACAGGGATGTTTCACCTGCTGGAAATCACCTTGTCAGGAATGGTTCATCATTGTGGTAGGAGCAAAGCAGCATTACAAAGAAATTACAAAGCTCAGGAAGCAAAAGAAGACCTCTGTTGCCCATTACCCATTACCTACATAGATCAGCCCTCAGCCCTGTGAAGAGCCACTGTGTTGAACAGATGCTGCCTGTGTGTGGGGTCTGCTTAGTCAGAAGATACATATTTAAGTACCTTTGAATATGTAGACAAGAATAAAAACTAGAGTAGAAATAAAAAATGTTGATGAGAACCAGGAAGATAATTAAGACAAAGAACTCCACAATTAAGCAAAGTACATACACTTTTGTTTTTTAAAATAGACAACAACAAGAAAAATAAAGCTCATCATTTTGGGGACTAAGCTATTCCCGATGTGGTCCATTCCTATTCATTAGTCAAACCTTTGTGCATTCTTCCCACTGATGGTCTTGTGATTTAAAGAGGTGCCTGAATTCCCTCCTGAACAGGACAGTCTTCTTGATCTGGGACTGAGTAAATGTCATGTTGATATGAAATGAGATCTTTCATGGGCAGGATGAAGCAGTATTTATCTTAAACATATTGAATTTTGAGGTAGGATGACTCTCTGTTAAATATCAGAAGGTGCATTGTTAAGAAAAAACAGCACAAATATATATAAAAAATATACTCTGTGTGCATTGCTGACACTTGACTCAAAATCATCCTGAAGTTCACTCTACCTCAGTCTTGGTGGTTAGCATGGGAAATTCCCAAAGCTGAATAAAAAGCAGAAGGCCTGAATGCCTTTATGTAACAGTTTTGCAGTTGGAAACAACATCAGCGAACAGAATGAATCATTCATCCTACATGAAGAGAGAAGCAGAGGTGAATTCAGGTTTTCAGGCTAAGACCTTTAGGCTTCTGTGTCATTAGAGGTAGAGGATGAAAATGCCTCACAGACTTCTGTGTTGGTGGTAAATCTTCTATATTAAAGGGGAGGAGAAGCTAATTCCTGCATTTCTGGCTGCAGTATCACTGCCTCAGGGACAACATCATGTCTAAATCCTGCCCTTTGGCCAATCTGTGTAGCACAAAGTATTAGAAACAGAGGTAGGTTTTAGCTTGTGTGAAGAATAGCCTTAACCAGATATCACTAAAACAGACTGGAGAGGTACTCCAGCAAGCATTCAAATTAGGTCAGATCCTTGCTCACATTTTGTTTCTCATCACCCATCATGTACCTGTTTCCTTTGGCTGTTTGATAAGTTGGTGCATTTTCTCACAGCAGTACTCTCCCACCTTCATCTTATGAGAGATGAAGGTTGGATTTGATGATCCTGGAGGTCCTTTCCAACCATAATGATTCTATGGTTCTATGATGACTGGTAAGAACTGCAACATGGAGAACTGATATGCTAGAGAAAACATCATTATTCTAAATCTGATTGATCATTGCAGGACAGTGCACAGCTATCTGTAAAGCATGCATCTTAGCAGGGGTCTGAAGTTCAACAGTAGCATACTCCATGTACAACAAATTGCAGTGCTCCGTGTATCTCTTAGACTTTCCCACAGCATCGTGGGGTAACTACTGTGCTTACTGGGTGCTGTTTACCTGTTCTGCTCACCCTCACAGAAGCTGGTACTCCTGCTTGTATGCAGTGACTGTCCTTATGCTACACACTGAGCAATACTCCGTATTTTCCTGCAGACATTTACAAAGCTCTTCCCAACACACTGAATTCTCTGTCCTTTGCAAGCCTGAGTTTTCAGCTGTTCTCCTAGTTTCATCCTCTTCCTCCACCATGTACATGATGGCTTGTGAAAGCCCCTTGCCTGATTCATATGCTTCTTTATGGTACCACAGACCAGCTAACCCCATCTACATTTTGATCACAGTTTGACCACTTACTGGCTCTTTCATGATCTGGAGAAGTTTAACCACTACTGCTTTTAAAGGATCACTCTTTTATTGTTCTTCCTCCTGCACTTCATCTCCACCAATATCTTTTGTTTTTGTCCTAAATTGATTTTCTTAAGTCATCCTGGTACAACTGTCCTCCTCCAAGAGCATACAAAAAAGTTCACAGTTTTTATCATAACTCTTCTACAGTCCTCACAGTATATAAGGCCCTAACATACTTTTAAAAAAATCACCATAAATATGTAAATACAGTGTGAAAATGTCCAGTCTTTGATAGTATTTGGAGGTGATTTGAATGATATAATGGTAGTCAGGATATGGTACAACTCCCTGGATTTTTGGTCACGTATTTTTCTCCAGGAGCAATAGCTGTATTGATGAAACTTTCGTTCAAGTAACACTTTAAACAATTAAACCTTCTGTGTATATCATTATCTGAAAATATCTAAGCTACTTTTTAAGGTAGGTTCTAAGATTCAACCCATCTGTCACCTTCATGCAGATCAGTCAAGAGGAAACTAAAATTTGTTTCAAAATTTTCTACAAATGCTGACAGGAGCAAAGACTCGTAAAAGTTCAGTGAGAGATGATGGAGAGGTGAAAAGCTGATCTCCATTCAGGATTGCATATTAAGATATTAATGAAATAGTTTCACCTCATATTTAGTCCTAGATCCAGCATCCACAGTGTCTCCTGAAATCTCCTAGGAGAGTTTATTCTAATGTTATTTGATGGTTTTATCAACGAGTCGTAGAATGTATGGTTCATACCCACAGAATAAAGATGCCATCAAGATGAATGAGGCAGTAGATAATGAGATTAGGGACAAGTTCTTGATCACAGTCAAGCAAAATGTACTCTAATACAGGCAAGTGCTGTGTAATGTATTTGGGCACATAGAACACCAGTTCTGCTTACGGGGCAAGAGATTCATTGAAATAGTCACTAGAAACCCCCAGGTGCCTCTTCACTGACTTGTTTCAGTGTTGTGGCCATGGCTTTTAATAAGATGCTTGCATATGCCTCAAGTTTATTAGTAGAATAAGCTGGGAAGGCATTTTGTCTATGAACACACCATTACTAGGACCCAGGTTGAGGGAGGTTCTTCTCCACCTGTACTCTGCCCTAGTGAGGCCACATCTAGAGTACTGTGTCCAGTTCTAGGCTTCCCAGTTCAAAAGAGATAGGGAACTACTGAAGAGAGTTCAATGGAGGGCTACAAAGATGATTAGAGG
>VYZX01007774.1:12744-71124 GCA_013401335.1 Brachypteracias leptosomus | reverse complement strand
GAGGCAGTAGATAATGAGATTAGGGACAAGTTCTTGATCACAGTCCAGCAAAATGTACTCTAATACAGGCAAGTGCTGTGTAATGTATTTGGGCACATAGAACACCAGTTCTGCTTACGGGGCAAGAGATTCATTGAAATAGTCACTAGAAACCCCCAGGTGCCTCTTCACTGACTTGTTTCAGTGTTGTGGCCATGGCTTTTAATAAGATGCTTGCATATGCCTCAAGTTTATTAGTAGAATAAGCTGGGAAGGCATTTTGTCTATGAACACACCATTACTAGGACCCAGGTTGAGGGAGGTTCTTCTCCACCTGTACTCTGCCCTAGTGAGGCCACATCTAGAGTACTGTGTCCAGTTCTAGGCTTCCCAGTTCAAAAGAGATAGGGAACTACTGAAGAGAGTTCAATGGAGGGCTACAAAGATGATTAGAGGACTGGAGCATCTCTCTTACGAGCAAAGGCTGAGAGAACTGAGTCTGTTTAGCCTGGAAAAGAGAAGACAGAGAGGGGATATCAATGCTTATAAATATCTGAAGAGGACAAGACCAGTCTCTTTTCAGTGGTGTTCAGTGATAGGACAAGGGGTAATGGGCACAAACTAGAACACAGAAAGTTCCACCTCAATATGAGGAAAAAAATTCTTTACTTTGAGGCTGCCTAGAGAGGTTGTGGAGTCTCCTTCTCTGGAGACTTTCAAAACCTGCCTGGACATGTTCCTGTGCAATCTGATCCAGGAGAATGTGCTTTAGCAGGTGGGGTGGACTAGATGATTCCCAGATGTCCCTTCCAACCACTACCATTCTGTGATTACCAGAACCCTGTTTCTAACTCTTGACAGTCCCATTTGAGTAACAATGTGGAAACTGCAGAGCATGCAAAGGGGCCCATAAATAACTCAGGTCACAAAAGACACAATTTACGATATGGAGACTGAAGAGGGCTTTTTTTAAGATCTGATCCATGAACAAAGCTTTTGTTCACATTGTGGTGGGTTTTGCAGCCTTGCAGGCGGAGGTCTTGGAAAATCCAATAGCTGGAACTGAAGATAAAGGGGGAAAAAATTCCAAATTTTAACCCTAAAATGAGATGTAATTTCCTGGCTGTGAAGGTAGTTAAACATTGAATCAGCTTATCAGGAGGTTGTAAGTTCATCACAACCTTAGGTCTTCAAGAAATGATTAGGTGTCTTCCTATAAAATATGCTTTAATCCAGCTTCTGTGTAAGTCTGCAGATAGAGAAGGTCAGACCAACTGATTATACTGGTCCCTATTAGCCATCACCTCCATGAAAGAAATCTGTGAAAAGCAGAGCTGAGATTTAATTAATCACATTTTGAAACAAAAAGCTTTTTATTCATGTTGAGTTTTGCTTCTTTCTTTTGTTTATGAGAGTGATTACCAATTCCATAGAGAAGAGTTTACAGTAAATACGAATAAAAATTCAGCAATAATAGTTTAAAGCTGAAGTATCATTTTACCATAAATACTGTGGAGCCTGTGGTGGAATTATGTCATTTGGAACAAGTAATGTCTATAATCCACTTACTCCCTTCATTTTTTGTTCCTTTTAGTATTAATTCAAATTTTAATAGTATTGGAAAAACACAGCTGCTTCTTTTTGGAAAGACAGTTATTTTCTCTATATTTACAGGAATAATTGATTCAGTGAGATGCAATCTATAAATCTGTTTTTAAAAAATGAAATTATATAGTGAACCATGTTTTTCCAAGCTGTTTCCAGGGAAGATGTGTCATTAACCCTTTTTCTCATCCTGTGGATGGTTTTGTTCCAAATGTGATTAAAAGGCTACTGTCAAGATTTAGACACGAGTATTAATCTTCATATAAATTGCTCAATTCCATTGCGGAAGTTTCCCACATTATATTCTGTGTGATCTGGAGCAGAACCTTACTGATAAATGTTCATGCAGTGACTATTAAGGGACATTCATGAACAAAATTAAAGCCTAAAACAAGAGAAGACAGACATGCTTATACATTTATATATCAGTTATTTTTTCAAAGAAGTTATTAAGGACTTTGTGGTCCAATATAAAACTATCTGTAGTTCAATATAAAATTATCTGATGACACATAGAAGTAATATCAGCAGGATTTTGGCTAGTTATCTACATGTAGGTGGCAAATCATGAATCAGCTACGTAATTCATACAAAACTTAAGTATGCAAAGTTCCTACACTCCCTGGAGAACATATGATGTTAGGTGATGTCACATATATTACATGGCAGAAAAAAAGCACAATATTTAAGGGGATTTTCGAAATGCTACTGCAGCTACTTTTCTTATCCTTCTCCCTAAAAAAGGCCATGATTTATCTGTAACAGCACTGGATAAAATATCTGAAAACAACCTCCTTATGCCTTCTGAGTGCATTATCTTGAGACCTAGACAGACAACTAGCTATAGGTTCCGTTGGTAGGCTGCAGATTGCTTTTGCTCAAAAGTATAAAGCTTCTATTTCTGGGTCTGTAATGTCATGAGATATTACACTTAATTCATGGAAAAACTGTTATAATTTTATGTACAGAAAATCTGCTACCAAGATTATGATATTTGCTGAGTATCTTTTTTATGTGTGTTTGTAGGGAAAAGCATTTGCTCTGGAAAGTTATTGTTAGCTCATATCAGAAACAAACTAAAATACGTGTAGCTATATGTTTGATTCTTATAATTACTAAGACTGCAATGTAAGCAGGTATGATTTACATTTACAAGTATGCATTGTTGGAATGATGCCATGAAAGAAATTATTCCCATTCATAGACCCACCTACATCCAGTCTAAACAGAACAAACTCAAAGATGATGAATTTGTTTTGGGGCATCTACTTGGGTTTTACAACTTAGTTTCACTACACAGTAGGGTGAAACCAAAACCTTTCAAAGAGATTCATTAAAGCATAAGTGAGTGAAAACATTGAGAAAGACAACAAGAAGATGGATGTCTATGTGGTTTGGACATGGCCCAAGGTATGGGACAAAGCTTCAAATCTAGATCTACATGCAGTGCGCGAAAGTTCTTAATACAGATAATCTTGAAACAATTAAAAGGCCTTGGCTGAGCACCTCGCACTTCCTAGGGCCAGTACTTTAGTGACCATACTGCTAAAATCTTTCTCTCTCTCTCTTTTCTGTTTAAAATTGTGTTGATATGTCTTTGTGAAACATTTGAATTTTATAAATTGTCATTTATTCAGGAATGTCCCAACCAGTTTTAATGCAAATTAGCTTCATAGACTGTACTGAAAGCAATAAAGAGATTCCTCTACACTGCATTAAACATCTCCAATCCATGCTTAACTTACATATATGCCCTGTTCAAAGACCTGCATTAATATCAATGATACTTGCCCAGGAGCATGAAGATTTTGCAGTGCTTATCCTCTTTGAAGACAGAAGAGTCATTTTACCTCTTGTTGAAAAATGCAGAGAATTAAATTAATCAATGATTGTTAGGGGGAAAAAAAAGGAGAGGTTCAGAAAAGGAAATAAACTTTCACTTTTATGATTATTTTTTAAGTTACATTACTGCAATACTTTTAAAGAATCTCATATATAAGATGTCAAAAAAATGATTGAAAACTATTTATAACCCAGCTTTCCCATCACAATGGAACACTATATGAAAGTACAGTGATCAATATTAATTAGTACAACCCCATTGTGCACAAAAACATACAAAGCACGATAGCATTACAATAAATTAATACAAAAAGCCTCTAGAAGCCCTTCAAAGGCAAAATGAAAAACCTGCAAAATCTAAGCAGCTTTTGCCAGTCTAATTCAATAGGTGACTTTGATATGTTGCACAGGTCTTGGAGGAATGCTCCAGAATGTGGGCTCTTCTGGTGAGGGCACCTTTTCCCCCCTGTGCCTCCCACGTGGTTCCCTGTGCTCTCAGCGATTGCAGCAGCAATGTTGGGCATTTGAGAAATTGGTGCAAGTAAGAGCAGCCCTGAGGCTACTGTGTTGTTATTGGAAAGTAGATCATCATACAGCTGGTCTAGGACCAAGCAGCGCTGACATGGCTTACAGCCACCACTGCAAACTGTTCCTGAATTATGCTTTTGCCCTTCAGGTATCAGAAGAGGATTTGGGACATTAGTTCCTATTCTGAGATAATCAAACTTCTTAACAGATAAACTTCTCAGTCTCAAACATCAATTCTTAAAAACATTGTTTTTTAATTAAACAGACATTTGAAAGCAACAGTTTCTACACAAACTACATGGATGATCCCCTTACCCTCAGACATTAAAAACATTATTTTAAAGTACCTTTGCATATCCTGTAAAGCTATAAAAACTATCTGTTAATATATGCAATACTATCCAAAGAGATAAACTGCAATAAATACAACTATTCCTAATATGGAAAGATCTCTCTGCTTTAAGCAGCCTTCTTTGCATCTTTATGGTACTGTAGCTCCCAGTGTTTGTCTAACAGCAAGTGTATTAGATCTGGTTAAATGCCATGAGTAAGGCTTCAGTGGAAAAGACAGCATAATCTTACAGTGCCTAAGGGATGAACAGCTTATGCAAGTGGGGTATCATTTTGCCCTTGAGTAAATCACTACATTATTTCAGTGTCCTACATATGTATAGATGCATAGTTATGTCTGGAAAGTGTTGTAAAATACCCTCTTTTAAATGTCAAATATTGCAAAAGCTACAACTACATCATTTCTCCTTTGGGAAAGTCTGTCTGTTGTGCTGAGAGGGCTAATGTGTAGATCCTGGATCACCATTTTCTCTGGTTCCTTTCAAATCTCATTTAACTTGAATATGAACATGCTGGCAGGACTCAGTACTTTATTATCCAATATCTATATGAAATCAATTCTGACGGATTTTTACCTGAAAGCTCCTCGGAAAAATTAGCAGCTGTGCAATGTCAATCTGATAGATGGTAGGCACTGAATACTGTCCACTGTGGATTATGTATGGACTACAATGGACCATATACTGCTGGAGTACTGTAGAAATGAATGGTATCCCACTCACCTAAACCCACCTAAAAGTGGAGATCCAGCCTGAATTTATGATACAATCTCGCTAAGAAATCACTGCAGAGAGACAGACAGCTGCAGAGGTTGATTCAGATCACACTAAAACAGGTATCTGAGCTAGACGAGAAGAACTGATCCCTGGAGGTACCTGTATGCTACCACTGCACATAGAAAGAGCTGAAATGATTAGTCAGGACCAAGCATTTAACTTCCAGATGGTATAACATGGGTGAGTTAAATCCAACCCTTGCCTTCCAATTCAGATGTTGAAATGATTAAAAGACAAATAGTGCAACAAGCAGAGAGGTACCTCAGAATGCATCTTTAGCTCCTTCTCCTAAATCTGTAGGGTGTTGAGTAACTTGTATGATTCTGAAAGTTGTGCAGGGAGATGCCAAGGACTAACCCACAGGAAACCCCGGGCATAGGCTATGTTTGAACAGGCTCTTCTCTGATCTCTTGGGGGAATAGGTGCCAAACTCGGAATAAATTAGAGGATAGGAGGCAGCAGTCACTCAGCCTAGTAGGATAAATATTTGGTCTGAAAAGAGCTCTATTCTAAGCACTCCTGAACCTAAATGCTTTTCAATCCACCTCCTGACTGTGGGTGGTGGCTCTAATGATACAACTGTAGTGGGGTTATTTTCCAGCTCCATTTTTAAGCCAAGCCACTGTGCAGATAGGAATGAAAGATATGAAGGGGTAAAAAGAGCCTAAATAAGAGCAGTGCTGGCTTAGCCATGCTTAAATCTCAGTCCAGTTGGTTAAAACCCAATCCTATCCCTGCTCCTGAAAGTTCTCATGCATTTTTGTGCAGTTTCATATCACTGGATGAATTATCGGTGCTGTACTAGGATCTTGGATCATAGCTGGTAGTCCTGGTGTCTAAGGTCAGAAACAGAACAAAAGCCCCCTCAGACCTTCATTACACAGCTGGGAGATATCAGAAAGAACAATTCCATGAAAATTATCACAGACTTCGTAAAATTCAAATAGAATTGATATAAATATAATTTTTTTGTGTCATTCTTTTGCGTTATGGACTCACTTTGGGTCCAGTAGCTGGGCTGACAATAGCTCTAATAATGGCAAGCTTGTGAAACAGGGATATCAGGTGCTTCCTGACCCTGTTAGACATGTATTTGGCACACAAATCCCTTCACTAATCTGGGAAGCACCCAGATTACTGGATAGCAAATATTTCCTAGCTGCATTTACCCCACCACTTTTCATCCCATCTTTCCTCCAGGTCTGGCCCTGAGAGCGCACAATTGCTGTAACATGTTTCTGCAGAGAGAGGCAATAGTGCCACTGACATGAGAGACCTGATGATCTCCTCAACCTGTGCCATGGCTTTGTATGCATGGCAGGCTTTGTATGCATGGCAAAGCAAAATTTTCAAAAAGACTCTTTAGGATAGCAGAGACACCAGGAAAAGATTTTACTTGAAACAATGTCCTAAGAACCTTTCAGAAAAGAGACTCAACCCTTCTGTATACCATTATACATGACAGTCTGTCAGATAAGTATAATGACCCAAAAGATACTAGTATAGCAGGTAATGGAACAAAAACAGAGTCCGAAGAAAATCAACAACCAAAGCTTAGAGCCTATCTTCTCTGATGTCTTTGAACATCTCCCACAGCTCCTATTTAGCAGTGAGAGGAGGTGGCAGTCTAAGGGGCAACCCAAAGCTTCTTCAGTAGACCCCCAAAGAAAACACTACGGAGCACTAATGACAGTAAGATGGTGCTTTCAGTGACACACCAAAAAGCTTGTGCTTTAGGGTGTTTGTCTTACACCCTTAACATTACTTTGAGGGGCTTAAAGCAGACAAGGTCTTCAGGGCAAGATGGTATCTGGATGTGTGTTTCATCACGCCCATTGCTCTAGGGCCCTAAAGATGACATAGGGTTCTAAAAACTACTGTACCATAAATCATCTTTACTATTTTCTTCCCACTGTGACCCTCACCTCCCCCTTATAACAGATTATTACTAGTCTGTTATAAAGTAGCTGATCATTTCAAGCATTCATTTTCCACTGTTGATGGATTGCAGAGCTTGTACCCAGAATAGGGCCCCACTGTGAACCAGCTCACCCCAGGTAATGTGACTCATTTGAACTCTTCTTACTAAACATTGCAGATCCATCTGAAGAACTAGCTTAGATGGAATTATATTCTCAAAGCCTGCATACTACTCATTTTACTCCTTGCCAGTAGAACCAATGGATTCTGTAGCCCTTTGAAAAGCTAATTTGTGGACTGAGCTCAGGTGACAACAATATTTCTTTCAGACCTCATTTCACCTTATTCCAAAAAAGAAGTACACTTTGGTCTGATGGATAGAGAAGGCTTCAAGGCACAGAGAGGAAATAACTGAAATGGAACAGTGGGCTTTTAAGTCACATTGTGCTTGAACAGGATTATAATACTCTCAGAGCTGTGTTCTGAATCCCTTCTTCAAACACTTCAACATAATCAGCTTTTTAGGCTTTTCAGCTCCATGCCAAATGGCAACAATGCCAACACTGTCCACATGAGCTGAATCACTTCCAAATAAGACATAACAGTATTGTCACCACACCACTCCAGTAACACTTTTCAGCAATAAGGAAACCAGGTTTCGTTATCATGAGTTGGAAGAGAGTCTATCATCATTCCCCTGCTAGAAGCAGGGTTACCAAAACCATGAGATAAAAAAACAGAAATGGGAAATAAGCTTTTCATGTTGACCCTGTCATAGGAGATCCTGATGTTTCTGGATACAGTGGTATCACCAGAAGATTACCATGTGCCACTATGACACTTGGGAACCTACTCTTCTTGCTGTGTGGATGCGCAGGGAATGGACAGAGGCTTTATCCTGAAGAACTCAGTAGAGACATAACCTAGAAAACTTCTCTGTGATTGCTTCCTGAGATGCAATAATTGATTATGTTGACACTTGCAGTTCCTCCAGGGGACTGTTAAACAGTTCAGCGAACACCATGGTGGTGTAAGCTGAGCTCTCATGCTTTTCCCTGGAGTATGCACAGGTAGCTAAGAGGTGAAGAGATAAGAAACCCGTTTCTCAGACATAACTGAGAAAATTTCCAGTCTTACAACTTCACTGCCAGCTCACTCGGTTGGATGTTGGTCTTTTTCAGGAGGCAACTAAAAAATCAGTGACTTCTGGTGCTGTCCAGTTGAGGCTGGGGATGAGCATCCTGCACTTGTATGCTAGGCTGCTCTCCACTGATAGTTACACTTGGAGGCCATAGATAGCAATGCTTCATGTAGCTAATTACCGACTAAGTTGGCAATTACCTACTGAAACAGAGTAAGGATGGGCAGCCTGAACCTTGTCTCAGCTGTCACTGGGACTTTAGCCATGAACATTTCAGCTGCCAACAGCCATGAATGATTCCATATGTACAGTAAATTTAAGGTGTCAAAGGCTCTATCACACTTTAAAACAAGTGTTTTACTGGCATTAGAGGCAAGAATGGACCACCTGGACCACCACAAATAATACCATGGCTACTCTGATAATTACCATGGGCACTGACAACTCATTGTGAGATGGCAGCCTCCTTACATGGTGTGTGTTGGAGAGGTTTGGACTACAGAGCTCTGTCTTGGACAAGCACAAGGAAAATATTTGGTTGCGACTATGAGGAGAGGCTTTCTGTAGCTTGCAAGTTATAGATGAAAAGCTGACATGTAAACAACAGGCATGTTCTGACCAAGACTGATTTAGAGCTCAGACTCTAAGTTGTAGAATTACACACACATACAGGCTTCAGGAAATGAATACAGATCAATTCTCTCTCATCTTTTACTTAGATATCTGTAAACTCACCAGCATAGTTGTGTAGGTCACAGTTATTTTTAAAGAAAAAAATAAAGTCTTTGTAAAAATACTATTTCACTAGAAACTCAGCTTTCCATAGGATCATATCACTTCCGATACATTTTTTGCCAAAAAAAGTTTGTGTGATTTTTTTTTTTTCAATTGGCAGCCTAGGATCAGATCTCCCTTTTGCACAAAGAATAGGTCTTCAGCATTAGACTTTTCTGGGATGGTTTATTTTACTTATACAAAATTACTTTCAGGAGATTTGGGATTGATTTGATACAGAATAAGAATATGGAAGAGTTCTACAGAATGAAAGAACAGCTCTCAGAGAGCCCTACTTCTGCAGTTCAGGTCAACAACTTGTTCACCAGAGCACTGCCATCAAAATAAAAAATACTGGAAAATAAAAAGATGTAAGTGACCCAGTCTAAAGAGTTTCTGACAATTTGAGCTGAATCTCAGTACAATGTCTTTATCACAATACCATCTTTCCTCTCTGAAACTGTCACTATAGTAACTACTATATAAAAAAAAGTTCCCCTGCTAAACTTGAAATATGAACATATCCCTAAAATAGTCATGCTTACTGTATCAGTAATATCACCCAAGGATTTTGCAGTGCTTTTCAGGGAGATCATAAACATAAAATTAATGAAAAAACATTTTGTATTTTACAGAATAAGTATGCTGTCAGTGATACATGGAGTTACAGGGCTTCATCTCCTTAATGAATTCAGATGTTGATACAGAAGAAATAACAGAAGAGAGAGAAAAGATGGAAATTACTTTAGAAGGGAGACATGGCTTATTATGAAAGACAAGGCAGAAATTCTTTTCCACTTTACAGCTGTTACTAGAGCAAATAGTAGTCATATTGCTGGAAGATAACATAATTGCACTGCCATGAGCAGGCACAACTCACCATGCCTTGCTTGCCATTGTTCTCCATGCTGAATTGCTCTTGGATTCTGAAAATCACTGGGAAGTACTGTGAAAAATTGCATGTCACATAGAGACAGCCAAGGGATAAGGCAGATCCCTACTGTACAATATATAAGGATCAGCATAAATTAGAGCTAGCACATGATCCGTCCTTCTGTGTGCAAAGAAGGATTTCCTCCCAAAGTAATTAGGTTTTATGTGCAAAAAGCTTTTTTTTACATTACTTGTTTATAGATGCCTGACCAGATACTAATCTCTTTATTGTCTTCCTTAACCTGAATTTCATTGCTGTTGTCTAGGATTTTTAGCATAGTAGTGGACACAGACAACAGTTGACAGCTAAATGTATCTTAAATCTGTAATCTTTGTTTCTTCCTTTAATTGTTTCATTGCAAGTTGTAATAGAATAATTACAGTCAGTTAGCCTTATTCAGAATAGAAACACTTCAAAATGGTTAAAACGATATATGAAGTATCAAGCTCTGTTTGAAATGTCACTGAACTTCCTTTTGTTGACTTACATGCCTACAAAAAGTATCCTGCAGCCAATGCTGGACATGAAATAACAGGTTTTTAGCAATACACAAAAGATATAGGCAGACACATAATCACAGAACCAGCTTTCCATGTTGTTCCTCCAACTTATCCTAAGCTACACATGTATACTACAGAGGCAAGGAGGCAGACTAAGACCCAGTCTATAAGGGTGAAATGGAAGTTGCTTCTTATCTACCCAGTCTCTAGCTTTTCAGCTGAGAAGACCAAACAAAAGGAAACACCTGTGATGGCTTTATGGTCAAAATAAATGTATTGAAATGGAAATGAATCGAAATCACTTGGTTGATTAAATTCAGGAACTATTTATTACATGCCAATGGCCTTCCAACTATAACTGTACTGAAAATTAGCTAGAGTGAGCAGCCTACTCTTTGGATCACACCTGGATCCATAGAGCCACACTGCAGATCTCCTGTGCAGCTAGAATTCCTTGCATCATGAAGACTTTGCAGCATGTTATCTAAGTCTTTGCCTGAACTGTTTGGCACTTTCATCCTGCTGAGTTACAGAAAGCCCTGTTTCTTCTTCTGGCTTATTAAGTGAATAGTGGGAAAGCATGAGCAGCCTTTCAGATAATACCAGGCATTGTGTGCATCTCTCTTCGCTATGAAGTGGTCGATTTACTAGTCCAAGTGAATTCTCAAGTCCAAGTTTTAGCCCAGCCTTCATCGGTGTTGGTTGGAAAGGCCACTGGAATGTCAAACAACAAGGTTTTCTGTGTGGATAGAAAGGATATGAGCAAGATCCCTACCCATATTGCAAGGTCCTTAGTGGTGTTAGGCCCCTCCTGTTTTCTGTACATGATCTGTCCCATTGCCTGCATATATCTGTGGTTGAGGCTGAGTCTGCTTGCACAGAGGTCAGCTGAAGAACTTCTATTGTGCAATGGGAACAAAGACTTCAGCAAATGCCATAAGAAGAATAAACTCTGCATCCCAAACACAGTGGGCTGCTGAAAGAGAGGAGGAATGAAAATAGGAAATGATATTGGAAACAAAACAGGAATTCAATGTATTTGCAGAATTCATTCTCATTTTCAGAACTCTGCTCATAGTATCACTAAAGGAATAAAACTAATTCAAGAAAAAAAAAAAGTCTTATGCTTCTGTTACAGAATGAAATCTGGAAAACTTGAGAAACAGAAAGGATTTTGCAGGATTATGAGTCCAAGAGGAAAACGGAATCTTCCAAAATTTATTGCATTTGTTCAAGAACAGAACTTTAAGAGGACCTTGTCCATCTGCTTTAAAATGAAAATAAAAGTCTGTCCTCTCGCCAAAAAGAGTTCTGAAATGTATTCCATATCTTTACTGAACAATTTATTGCACATCATAACACCAGCATATACACTTAATTAAAAGTACTAAAATGTCAAAACTCTATCAAAAAGCTGGGAGATGTTGGCCTGTGTCCCAATTAGTTCTTTTATTAGCCACTCTTGTAGAATAATTTTTAATGAACTGGAGATAGATTTGATCAGGAACAGATTTAAAAGAGTAGGTTATAAACAGTATATTGTTGTAGGGTAGGAGATCAGGTTATGCCCCAATAGAATTAGCTGTGTTATACTAAGACACTGTTATCACCTCATTTGTGTTAGAAAGAATTTTGTTTCTTACATGGAAGTTTTAAATGGTTGGTTTTTCCTACCTATTTTCTTTAGACTGACAGAAGGATGCATTTTTATGGATTTTAGGTTTATTATATACTTTGAAGTTTGCAAGGGAAGGCATAATGACATGAAACAAAGACTCTGTAGGTTTACCTGAAAACTTTACAGATATGAGTGTTACATGGAAGGCCTCCAGAAATTTGGACTTATTGGGAGAATTTCTTTAGCTTTAATAAGAAAAAGACGTTAATTCTATGATGAGCATGTTCTGCCCTGCAGGATTTGGTGGGAGGGGACAGTGCTCCTGGCTTTACTGGAACACTCCTGCATTTCAGGAGATGCATTCTCACTTCTGCATGTTTTATTTTCTCTGAAAACATATCCTAAACTCCAGGAGTCAAATGATTATATGTCAGCACAATAGGCCATGTACAGCCTTCTCTTATTTTATATCAAGGCCTTAACTCAAAAGAACCGAGAACACACTTGAAATTAGATGCAAGGTTAATTGTTTTTCTGTCTCAGGGGCCAAATTATCTCTGGGTTTACTAAAAAATGTTGTTGCTTTTTTTTTTCTAGCTGTGAAGCAAGTTTGATAAATCCAGCTTGGGATCTGAAGTCTTATTTTTTTTTTCACAGAAAGAAGGAAACTAGTGATTCTGAGACTGAGTTTTTAACTACTAATCCTATTACTGATCCATGGACCAGGACATGACCCTTCCTGTCCCACAGGTATTCTGGTTCTCCAGTGCTTACAGGTATGAAAAGACAATGGTTCTACTGAGAAAAATTGTTCCATTTTTTCTGCATTAGTCATTTTACTGACCACTTTAAATAAGATTATCACATTTAAACTGAGTAAACACTGTACTCATTCTGTCAAACTTAGTGATCAACCGTGCTTTGAAAATAGCTTTGAAACCTCATTTAGTTTATATAAAAAACTTTTCCTTTCTGGAATATTCCCTGGATATTTGCTATTTCTTTGACAGCTTGGAGAGAGACCCATCAGGCAGTGTTTCTGGTAATATATATTGAGAACGAATCCACATAAATCCCACCTTTCCTCCATGTTTGAGATAGAGTTTAACTTATTATTTAATATCATTACTGAAAAGATCTGCTTATAACTTGACTTAGATGATTTAATAAGTTAATGTTATGGTAAGAAAGAGAGTTTATTTGTAGGAAATAGATCCAATCATCAAGAAAATCAGTAGGGCAACTGAAACGCCTCCTTTGTTCCTTGAAATCAGAATAATTCTATTTTTGGAAGAACATGTCAGTAATAAAGTCTAATTTGAGGGCAGATATGTTTAAATTTATTTTGCACTCCTTTGGTATAAGATTTATAATGCTTTGACAGAGCTATGTATCTTAGTCAGCCTCAGCAAAAATGGGTATTGTTCTACCTACGTAATACAGCCTAGTAGATCCCAATCTTATAAAGCCCTGAAGGAATAATCAAATCATGCTCTTATAATGCCACATGCAGATTTCAAACTAATCCTTATCTTCTTCCTGAGTTAAATGGGATAAAATACCTGTTTTACTGAAGTCGGTCTGATAGATTCCCTTTACTGAGGGAAGCTAATGCTAACGTTCATTTCCATGGAAACGGAGCTTGCAGAGGCATCTTACATTCAGTGTTTTGGGTTAAGTGGAGCAGAGTTTGGGTCCCACTTTCCACACAATCTAAACTGATTACGTACTGCAAATATGCAGTGCCAATCTCCACGTTATGACAGTTGTCTTCCTTTGGGGATTTGGTACCCCCTGTGAGAAGCACTCCCACCGGCTCACACCCCTACGCTTCCCACAGGCTCTGCCCCACCCACGCTTGCTGCAGAGCACCAGCTGCCAGCTTCTGCCTGCCTGTTTGTCAATGAATTTATTTTTAGTGGGTTTGAAACACAAAGCTGCTGAACCATATGCTGCCCTTTGTGTACTGCCCTGCACTGGCTGGGGTAACGAGGAGAGGAAGGATGCAAAGGCAGGGTAGTGTTTTTTAGCTGCAATTCAGCATTGCGAGCTGGACCAGAGAGCACAGACCAGCTCAGCTTTGCACACAGTATTCCAGCACAATAGTTTTTGTGAGCAAGGAATGCCTGTCTTCTCATTTAATGCAGTTTGTATTTTGCAAGTGCTCTAACCTCATCTGAATTCCAAAGTTTCTCCAGGTGCAAAGAGCCTGAATATGTGAAACTGTCACCATAGGCAGCTGCTTAGGAATCTTCTGGTTGTTGCCATAGTGGCTACTTTGAAAGAGGAGAAATTAATTGAATTCTGGTACCTTAGTGAGTCTTAGTTATCCAACAAGGTCCTTGTGAAAATTCTGTTATTTTTCAAATAGAAAACAGATTATATTTTTTATGTTTGAAGAAACCCCAGGATATCTTTCCTGAGTTTCTTTCTCTTTCGTCTTTCAGTTTTAATTTAATTTAATTCCTTTAGGCTTTGCTGCTCATTTCTTGTCCTGTTTGAGTGCATTATTATTGAATTCCCTTTTCATTTATTATTATTTATTTGAATTATCTTAATGCGTAAGGACCAACGTTCCTTTGTCTGAAGAGCTATATAAATCACCAAACAAAGCAAAAAAAAAGCTTGTGATAGAGGTAGAAGACTAGAGACAGCAGACTAATCCAGACAGGCAGAGAATCCTAAGAAACACCGCAACCGTATTTGTCAGCATGACAGGCAGGGCTCTTAGAGCACCATCAGCCTAAACATTTAAGTTCTTGTTAAGCAGGATCACACAGGAGACTTTGACAGGCAATTTTGCAGGAAAGATCTGTGTGACAGATTAACATTGACAAATTTTTGAAATGGATTTCAATTTGCAAAGGACCAGCATCAGACACACACAATCGCTATCTCAAATGAGCTCTTTAAGTAAAGTGAGTGTGCGAAAAGGAGGAAGGCTGGACTACAGATTCTGGAGTAGGATCTTTGCTTCTTGGTGGTAACAAGCTATATAATGTACACATTCATGATTGCATACATGTGCAAAGAACATCTCATACATAGAATTGTAGAATGACAGAATGGTTTGAGTTGGAAGGGACCTTAAAGATCACCTAGTTTCACCTTTCTCTGCCAAGGTCAGGGACTCCTTCCACTGGATCAGGTTTCACAAAGCCCCATCCAAGCTGGCCTCAAATAATACCAGGGAGAGGGCATCCACTGCTCTGTTCAACCTGTCCCAGTGTCTCACCACCCTCACAGTAAATAATTTCTTCCTTATATCTAATTTAAATCTACCCTCTTTTAGTTTAAAACCATTACCCCTCATCCTATCATTACACTCCCTGATAAAGAGACACTCCTCATCTTTCCTATGGGCCCTCTTTAAGTATTCTAAGGCTGAGATAAGGTGTCCCTAAAGCCTTCTCTTATCTAGGCTAAATAACCCCAACTCTCTCATCCTGTCCTCACATGGCAGGTGTTCCAGCCCCCTGATCATCTTCATGGCCCTTCTCTGGACCTGCTCAGGCAGGTCCACGTCTTATGCTGAGGGCCCCAGAGCTAAACACAGTACTCCAGGTGGGGTATACATATGCAGACAAATATAGTCCAGGGAATATGTTACTACCTTGAATAATCTAGATGGTTCAACTCTTCATCTTTCTTCACTACTCAATAATATAACAGATTCATATGAAAATGTCATCAGCATTGTTTTCCCAAACTGCATTACACTTCACAAAGACAAATATTTGTAGGCTCAAAGCATCTTATAGTTTATTTTTCCCTGCAGTAATTTGGTGGAGGGGAAAGCTTCCCATTTCAGAGCTCTCAGGCACTCAGTGCTGCAGAATACTAAGCACGGCTTCCTCCATGCACAGTTTCCATAGGGTATTGCATAGAGAGGAAAGGGCACGGATCGACAGAAGAAATATGTTTACGAATGTCAAGGACAATTTATTCTGCCTTTACAAGCAAACCTAAGGAAAAATATGTCAAAAATACCTCAGCATGAGAAACTGCACTGTACTTAGACTCTTGGCTTAATGTATCAGAAAAATATATGCATGTCAAGCTGATCCTGCCATGATCTCTCCATCTGCAGCACATCATTTATTCCAGTAGCGTATAAGCTGCATTCATTAACACAATATTCTCCCAGGTTCATCATAAATGAGCGTTACAGGTATGAACCTAGAGCCATGTCTGAATTTAAATCTGGATTGTCAGTATACTATTCTACCTTTCAAAAAATAGCACTTGACATGGGCATTTTTCAGATTGCCAGGCTGACACAAATGCATATAGGCTATACAAGTTCGAATTTTCCTTAGGGTTATGTTTTAATCAACATGCATTTATTATTTCTGATCCTTATCACATCCAACTGTATAATGAATTTGTATTTATAATATTTCTTGCTTGTGCTGCAAGGTGATCCCAGCTCCTGAGGGGAACTCCTGTAGTAGTAGGCAACATACTAAACCTGAGTTAAGACACAGAGGAAGCTGCAAATAATTGTACAAGGTTTTAGCTTTAGTCCTGAAGAAAATTGTATCACATCCTGCTAACATTGATGACTTGCATCTGTGTCCCATGAGGCTGCCTATAACAACCAACCATTTAGTTATAAGACTCTAGAAAAACCTATGATAGCCCCACTAACCAGTCACTCTTAACAAGATTTTGCTACACATCCTCCTCTGCTCTGCACAGGGGAAAGTTCATTTCATGTTGCATACAAATAGTTCAGGTGGTTGATGCATCTACAAAGGCTGCCAAAACAAGAGATGGTGCACTCAACCCCTAACACCTGCCTACACCAACAAATCTATGAGTGGGAATTCATGCATCACTGGTGCTACTCTTCTCTGGCAGCATGCTAAGTCAAGGAAAGATTGCAGAGGGGATCAAACCAAAGGCTGATTTTAGCAGGAATATGGTGCAGAGGTGGGGCCAATACTTGGAGAAGTCCCAGCACCTCCACGGGGTCCAGCCCTCCTCCCAGCCTGCATTTGATTGAAGGCCACCTCTCTGCCAGGAGCAGGAGGTTGAGGAGAGAGGCATGAGGCTACCTCCTTGTACATCCATGTTACTCCACAGTTATATTCTTCTTTTCCTCACCTGCCCTTCTCTACCCAGTAGTCCACTTCTTTCTTTCCATTTACTTGTTGCTCTGCTATGTAATCCACTTGAATGAAAGTGCTTAAAGAGGACTAAATGACATTCAACCATTACCTTGTTGATTTTCACATTACATCCTTTCCCTACATCTATTTCATTTTTAAAGCTCATCAAGACAGGTCCTTTGTATTCTTCTGTGATCGAATGATCTCCCGAGTCAGTCCTTAGGTACAGCTGCACCAATTGTAATCAATAAGTAAGTATTTGTGAAGGACTGTGAACAGCTAAGGCTCTAGATTTTGTACAAAGATATTCCACTGATTATTATCAGACTATAAGTATGTCATTCTAGAAATCCTCTCAGCTCTGTGAAAGCTTTTGGCTGACCACTGTTCCTGGTTTTCCGAGCTCCATCTTTAGATATTTAACAGAGTTACTTGTTCTGGCTTCAAACTACTCTAGTGTTATAAATACTTCTACTCAGACTCTCAAACAAATTACATCCATAATGATTATAAATGATTGATGGTTTGCAAATTTCTCAAGAGGCTTGGATGATTACTTTGTTGTTGTTTTATCCTATTTCCTACTTCATTATGCAAAATATTATTTTTTAAACAGAAAGTACCAATGTGTTTGAGAATAGTTGGTAAATGATAATTGAGAACTAGTGCTTTCACATAATTTGAATCCCATATAGTAAAGGGTATGCCCAATCATTTAGGATATGGAAAAGTGATTCTAATTTTCATGAACAGTCAGAAGTATTATTTACTCTGTTTTTAATGCAAGGAAAAATTATGGACTATGGAATAAAAGAAATTATGCTGATAGAGGAAAAAGCTGTAGTTAATATGGTATTCTCAAAATCTTATCTCTTTGCTAGATGTATCTCAGATTTGTACTCACATACTGGAACCTTCATCACACATGCCAAAAATCAAAGAACTTGAGCTTAGCACTGATCTCAAATGACGCTGGTCTTCCAGTCTCCGGGGATGAGCTGGAAACTGGCTGACACTTGCAGCTGGTGATGACTGCACACTTTGAAACAGATGCAAACTAAATTATTTGAGTGTTGATAACTTCCCAGAGTCTTTCTTTACTTCAACCACATACCCAGAAAGACAGACAACTTCTTCATAATTCCCCAAGGAAAGAGTCACATGACTCCTTGACCCACTACAGCACATGAGCTGTGGCCTTTGCTCCCAAACAGCCTGGGGACATATACATGACTGCAGCATCAGTGAAGCTATGGTGAAACAGGTAGTGTTGAGCTCTTACTCCTCTCACACTTACCATAAGAAAGGAGGTGATCATGAGAAAAAGGAAAGATTTTATTTTCAAATGTTTTCTCTAGAAATCATTCTGCATGCTCTCCATAGATCANTTGGCCACAAGGGCACAGTGCTGGCTCATGGTCATCCTGCTGTCCACCAGGACCCCCAGGTCCCTTTCCCCTACACTGCTCTCTAATAGGTCATTCCCCAATTTATACACATTTTATCTTTCATAATTTAGAGACGTTGAAGACTAGAGAATGTAAGAAAAGCTCTGGTGTTTAGAGTGGCTAGGGCTTGAAATTCAAACTGTGAACACTCTTCTGATAAAGACTTTTCTCCTCCTTATTGCTTTGCTACTCTCAACCAGTTAATGTGTTAGTAAACCCAAAGTCTGCTCTCAAAAGTGCAGTGTCTGTAAGAAGTTATACTTCAGCATGATTTGTTGCATGCAATAAAATTTACTTTATTATATTTACTTTTAATAAACAGAAACTTTCTCAAAATGTCCTTTTTTTTCTTTTCAGCATTCCTACTTTCTCTTTAGCCTATTCCATTAAGTTCAACTCTCAAAAAAGAAAAATAAGTATCCTCCAGAATGACTTGCAAACCAGACATTTGTTGCATAACAAGTAGACTACAGTAATGTGTAGAGATCCCAATGAAATATGTCATTAATCAGTGCCGAAAAATTTAGCAACCCTGTAGCATGAATCTGTCCCTGCCCAAAGCAGTGTATAGTCCCTATTAGCAAAATAACTAGTATCTTTCTTACATTTCAAGATTTTCTCTAATTTTGATTTGACACAAAGGAGAGAGGGGAATTGACCACTGTGAAGTGATCAGCTGTAGCGGAAAAAGAACAAAGAATAGACCTGATTCATTCTGGATTGAAAACATTAGAAAACTGCTGGAGTTTAAAGAATGTCATTTAATAAAGCTCCGGGCCAGAAAATGCTGTATTAAAACTTTTTAATACTTTTTAGGCCTTCTAAATCTAACTTTTTTTGGAGAGTGAAAAACACGTCTCTGGTGATTCATACACTTCCTCCTCCTCACACTGATTGAGGGGATACATAGGACTAGGAAAATGGCTAAGCTGTATTTCACATAAAGATTTGAATTTCATTAGCTGTATCTGGGGAAGTGTTTATACCCAGTATCAATGTGCTTATATAAGTAAAACTTATTCTGAAACAAGAAGGGAATAGACTGTATTCCTAAAAACATTTTTATGTCAATGTTCTTATGTTTAAACCAGGAATTTTAAAGAGATAATTATTTCATTATAAAAAAAAAAAAATCTGAATTGCAATGGGACTGTTTGTCCCATGACTGGTTTGTTAAAAGTTAAGAAGAAACTCTGAGATGTGTATAATTTAGGCAGCAACAGAAAAAGTCTTTGGTTCTTTGGTCTCCTATGGAAAACATACTACTGGAAGCATACTTGTTCCATCCTGCCCTTTTTGCTAAACTGAAACTAATTGCATCTTAAGCCTTAATCTTCCTTCAGAGCTAATAACATGGGACTAAATTCTGCTCTCAGCTATAGCTGTATTAATCTGGAGTAAGGCCTTTGAAGTAAGATTCATTTTTTATGCAACATACTTTTCAATATATCTGCTGTTCGCAGGTTTTATTTGGAAATCCCACTTTCATCAGCTTAAAATATCATGCTAGCAATTAAAATACTAAGTAATAATAACAATAACTGGAGGTGCAACAACATACTGCTCTCTGAGGATCTGACTGCTCCTCAAGAAGGTGAATGATTGCAAACTCATAGAAGGAGACTGCAATGCACAAGACTGATATGAATTAAAGAGTGGAAACCACCTCCATAAAAGCATTGTAACGTGTCACTTCAGGACACGGTCTCATGGTCATGGCAGTGTTGGGTTGACAGTTGGACTTGATGATCTTAGAGGTCTTTTTCAACTTTAAAGATTCCCTGGGGTGCCACAGTGCGGTTCCCACTGGGTTAGGGAAGGGAAGTGGGGTTGTTCTGATGATGATCAGTGTTTTTTCTGCCCCTATTTTTCCCGAGGACATGGGACCTGCTGGCTCTTACACCTGCCTCAAGCTGTGCAGAATGTGTGCAACCATGACAGCACTTTTGGGAAGAAGCTGAGGGTGTTGGTTGTCTCTGGCAGTGGGGTGGGAAGAGGTGCAGGCAGCACATGGCTGCACACCCAGCCCCTGGAGAGCTGTGTTGCTCACCCAGGCACAAGGCTGGGCAGCCCTGCTGCCCATGCCAACACTCACCCTTCCAAAACAACTGCCCTAAGCACACACTGCACCAGGAGCCCTGGATTTTCGATTTCACTCTCACTTTTTGTGGCTGATCTGAGAGAATAGCAAGGTAGTGTAACATTCTGCCAAGTGAGGTGGCTTATTATCGCTGGGGGAGTTCAAACGCTGGCTGATAAAAGCCCACAGGGATTAATGTAGTACAAGATCTTGCTTGAACAAGCTGGTATGAGTTACTTAATGTATTTTTTGTCTCCTCCTGCCCCCCGCTCCAGTTTTTCAGGTATTTGATTCTTTGATTTGCTTATTAACCTGTGTTTTTTCTGCTTTTACCCTTTCTTTCTTCCTTCTGTTCTAGTGTTTGAGGTCTGAAGCAAACACTAATTAATAAAAATTTGCTAAAAAATCTCACCACTGTAGATAACATCTGTTTCTTCACCTCTTAAGATAACCTTCACAGTTTTTGACGTGCTTAGTCTGTGCTTTGGATTTTGAAAGCAACTGCAGTTTCAGGCGAGGCATCTTCTGCTGTTGCCTGCCCTCCAAAATGTCTTCAAGTCATGGCAAGGAACCACTTTCTGGCACACTGACAAGCCATCATGTACACAAACATTTGGGGTTTGTCATTGCAGAAGAAACTCTCTTGAAGGGAAGGGGTACAATTACAATGCCGTTCTCCAGCTGTCAGCTGGGACATGCCGGGCCTTGAATCAGCCTCTGAAACCTCAAGCTCGTAGGCAAGATGCCTAAAGTAGGAACATCCTCTCCCCATATTTCCTCTTAGCTGTCACAGAGGTGACTGTAGTCCTTCACTGCACATACAGGGAAGACAGAGAGGCAAGCCTCCCAGCTGAGACATCTCTATCGAATGCTTTAAATTAGCTTTCTGTGAGATCCTTGGAAGCACAGGATCATCTTATCCATCACTGTGCACACCCAGTCCCTTCCTGGTGCCAGCACAGACAGAGCAGCCTGCTATCAAGCCCGTGGTGGCAGCTTCATATGGCCCAGAGCCCACAGCCACAGCTTCAGCCCATGCCCTGGGTTTGAAGGCAGAAGGGATTTCTTTCTGCTAAATATGGGTCTCTGATTTGGAAACATGATGTCTGGTGCACAGGAGTGGGTAGTGTTAGTGCTGTGAGAAAGGTTAGTGTGCACAGGCCAAGGGAATGGTGGAACAGCTCCAAAAAGTTATCGAGATCTTGATACATGGAGAGTGTAAATTATCTGCAGAGTTAGGCAGTTGGAAGACTGGAGACCTGTTGAGTAAATTGTGCTTAGAGTCACAGAATAAGATTAGAAGGGACCTCAGAAGTCATCTTATCTGAACCACTCCTCAAAGCAGGGCCAACCTCAAGTTACAACAGTTTTTTGGGGTCAACCTGTGTGTTGAAAATCTCCAAGGGTGGAAACTCCACTGTCTCTTGAAGCAACATGACACAGTGCTTATTCATTCTCAGTGTGAAGATGTTTTTCCATACAGATAGTCAAAATAGCTCATCCTCCAATATATAACTATGACTTCCCTTCCTTTGCTCTGCATCTCTGAGGAGAGCTTAGCTCTGTCTTCTCTATAACCTCCTTTCAGCTGAAAACAGCAGTAAGATCTCTCCTTAATCTTCTCCTTAACCTTCTCCTCTCCTCTCGTCACATCCCTCAGTATTCTCCCCACACATCATATGCTCCAGCCACTGAACGTGTTCCATCTTGTGAACATATCTCCTGCATGTGTGAGACTAGTGCTGGACACAGTACTCTGAGAAGTGTATAGAGGAGAATGATCAATTTTATTTTAACCATTCTAAAAGCCATTTACTTGCCAACTACCATACAACTATATTCAGCTTATTTATAAACAAGGCTGTCCTGGATTTTATCTCAGTACTCTTGAATGTCTCAGATAGACAGGCTTGCTTGCCTAGGTGAGGGTGATAGATCTGCTAATAGGTTTCACAGAACAGTCCTTTGTCCAACCTGTGATTCCAGAAAGATGTTGCTAGAGATGCAAAGAGTTTTGTTCCTTTCCAGGGTCATTTCACAATTCCTGGGCTCATATTTTCTACCCTTTCTGTAGCCCTTTTCTATTAACCAGGCTTGCCTGGCAGTTCATATCCACTTTGCTTACATTTAGTCTTTCGGCCCATGCACCTTGTTCCATTTTGAGCTATTTCAGCTGAAAAGACTGAAAAATACATTTAGCGTTGTCTGTCTGAAGGCCCAGCTGTTCATTAAAATCCCATGCAGATGTAGTGAAATGTACTCTTTCAGAAGATGCCACTTAGAATCTCTCCACATAAAGTATCTCCAGAGGATTCGGAGAGAGATGAGATGAATAGTTGAATGAATGCAGAGTGCATTAGAAGATACAGACTGCCAGCAAAAAACAGGAGATGTCAAAGAGGCTGAGGAATGTCCTGTCAACTGATGTTGAACAGCAATGCATAGAGGTCAAGCAAATGACTGGCATGATGGCAAGGGAGAGAAGGGTGACATGAAGAGGCTGACCATCGAGAGAGAGGACAGAAGTGAACCCCCATTAACTGAGACAGGCAGGATGACTTGTTTGGATGACTACTGGTGAGGACTACAGCTAGCACAGACTCTGGATAGCCAAGCTTCACTCTGCTTCCTATGTGTAGCCCCCAAAGCCAGAGGCAGCAGTTGTACAGCTTGTGCTTTGCATTAAGACATGCTGGTTTTGCACACTTATTGGCTCTGTATCTTCTGGTAAAAGGAAACTTTTCAACTCTTTATTTGCCTGGGCATCTTGGGTGACTGCAGAGGTCTCTGCCCTCTGGTGAGCTTTGGCTATGGTTTTACAATGCAGAGTGCTCAGCAGCCATAGCAGCTCCAGGCACCTGCCTTCTGCTCAGTTTCTGCCATGATGTGCTACCTCCTCATTACACTCAGACAAAAGCTTGCACTAAGGACAATGAGCTCTAAAAACATTTCCAAATGATTCCAAAACTGCTGTATCATGAAACCACAACCTCTCTCCCCTACTTAGGGCAGCAGCCACCAGTTTGTCCCTTTTATGCTTCTGTTATGTGCTCATGCATATATGCTTTTTAAAAAAACAAACAAAAATGCCTTATTACTACTTCTGTGTCTCTGAATAACATTGGTGTATCATAGTAAAGAAGCATTGCCTGTGTACAGCACCACATAATCCTATAGCTGCATGGGGGGTAGGTATTTTCCATCTTCTGAAGTATTTGTCCAGATGTGGTGCTGATGGATGTGGTTTGGTGGTGACCTGGCAGTGCTGGATTAACAGTTGGACTTGATGATCTTGAAAGTCTCTTCCAACTGAAATGATGCCATGATTCTTCCTGCCACTGTGAGTGTCTTTCCATACTTCAGTGGTTTTTGGTACCACGCTGCGGTGTGAATGTGAAACCTTCCTGCAATAACTGGCAAGTTTCTTAAAAGTGATTTGTCAGTCCATCTGAGGGAACACAGCTGTGATGACTGTGTCACTAGATGCTGATTAGATGTACTCAACCTTAGTGGCTGGCAATCAGAAAGATAGAAGGATGTAGAAGAAGAAGATATCAGAGAATTTGTGCAATAGCAATAGAAGATATCAGAGAATTTACGCCTCCCATTTTGTACTTGAAAAGATCCTCGTGCATATCAGGGGTCTAGATTTGGTATTAAGCACTAAACACCTTCTCAGCTGTCACTTTTCTCCTCCTCTAGTCTTAGATAGGTGGACATGTACTAGATAGAGACAGATAGTTTGCCCCAGAACTTCTACTACATCAATATCAATAAATGAGGTGGACTCAGAAACATGGCTGTCTGTGTTGTTAATTCTTTAGAGAAGTCTTTTGCATAGGTTGGCTCAAGTAAACTACAACTCACAAAAAATTCAAGAATGTGAATTCTCTCAGGTATGGTTCAGGAGCTAGCATAAGCCAAGGACTATCTGCAACAGGCAATATGCATACTGCTACCCTGTTTTGGAGAGGAAAAGAATTGAATAGTGCAGATACAGGTTCTTTTGTGCCATTTGACCTCAGAGAAATGCCCTGAGGATCTTTAAAGTAATTGCAGTCTCTGTTGCTGGCACTGGGATCTGATCCTGCTACTCCCTCCTACAATTTGTTCTTCCTAATTTTCTCTGCCTCCAATTTTGCTTCCGACGTTGGTTTGGTATTCATATCTTCCTTACTGTCACTAATAGTAGGGCTTCCTGCTACTATTTTTTTAAGAGTTACACAGCTGTAGACATCTTTCTAAAAATATCGGATACTTAAACTAAGAAACTGTATGAGACTCACAGCTTTCCTATTTAAGAAGGAAGAAGGAAAGACAAGAAGAAACAAAAAGAAGAAAAACAAGAAAGAAAGAAGGAAAGGAAGAGAGAGAGAAAGAAAGAGAGAAGAGAGAAAAGAGAGACAAAAGAAAGAAGGAAAAAGAAGTAAACAACCCTACAACAAAAAGAAAGATAGACCTAAAAAACCCCTGATCTGTGCTAGTGTCACTGGAAGGACAATGAGGACAAAATGGAGGGCCTGTATTTCAGTGAAAGTGATGGGTATATATATCTTTTATTCCAGGAAAGAATATAAACAAATAAACTATGCTTGCAACAAATGAAAAGTTGACCTCTCAAGGCCAAGTGACCACAAAACTTAACAGTCAGAGATTTGCTTTTCTTCCAGAAATAACAGAGTAGCAGATTCTTTTTGACAGCTATAAAGTGAAGTGATTGCACATAGCAAACATTTAAACTTTGAAAGTTTAGTCTTTGCTTGGAAATCTTTTCTGGCTGTTGTCTGTGCTCAAATAAACATTTTCCAGTAATACATCAGCTGCTTCTTTATCTTGGGTTGGAGACTGAAACTGAGTTTGCCTAGTGCTCCCAGGAGCAAGCCTATGGATCCTACCTGCCCTGTAACGCATCAGTGATGTATTCTAATTTAGTTTCTGTAAGCCAGGTGTACTTTATTGTTCTTTTTCACAATAGTGCTTTTTAACAGTTCTAAGCAGAAAATTAATTCTCCAGTTACTCTATGGTTTTATGTGGCTAGAGTGACTTGGGATCATTTGCTTATCTGACTGATATACATATATATTAGTAATTAAGAATTATATGAAAGCCTATCTGATGATTTCCCACAGGAGATTTCAGTGAAGCCAGGTTTTCACTCTTCAGTGACTTGTAGAGAAAGTGTTTATACTATGAAATGTTTGTTGTTTTGGTTAAAATTTTAGATGAGGATGTGGCTTTAAGAATGGCTACAGAACTACTGTCTACTTTACTCTGTTGTTGCTGAGATACAATTTCAGATTCTCACAAAATAATAATGCCATATTTCTGCTTGAAAGAAGCATCTGCAAAGATAAAAAAACCCCTCTCTTGACATTCATTAAATTCTAAGCTTTGATAATCTTTTATACACTACATTTAATTTGAACTTGCAGAAATCTGATAATCAAGTATTGAATACTGTGAATGTCATCTTAGTGTTACCTTTTGCCTTCTAAATAACAGCTAGTGACAACAAATAAGTAGATCTGTCTGTCTTTCAGAAGGCATAAGGCAAGTGACAGACTAGTACTGCACTTGCTGACAATGCATAGGAATCACAGAAGGTCAGTTAATTTTGCTACCAGATGCTCTGCAAATGGTGAGGAAAGTACATGTACCCTGTTTGTGCTAAGCCTATTAATGTAGTCATTAATTGCAGCCTCCTGCTCAAACAATATCCTGAATGTAAAATAAATGAAATCTTATTGAAGGGATTGCTCTTAGTCCAACCTGATTTTCAAAGGAAAATTTATAGAGCTCTCTAGTTCATGCTTGGTAATCACTACATAGACAATGTCACTGTGTGTATAGCACCTAGACAGATAGAAAATGAGGATCCACAGCCTACTTCTTTCCTGAGAACACCTTTCTGAATTATTTTCTTTATAGTGGCTGTAAGTGCAAAACGTCCCAGTGAAAAGCTTCATCAGGCTTACACTTCAGTATCTGTGGTGTCATTTGATAGCTCAGGCATGTACATTTTTCCTTGCTTAACACAACGTTGTTCTCTTGGGCTTAGAAATACTGGCTTAGATGTTGTGCTTTTCTATTCAGTGCTGGGCACAAAGGGATTGGATATGCCTTATCTTTGTGACTCTTGGGGAACCTGGGATCGGTTCTAGTCTGCAATGCAAGATACATGCAATGCTCAGACTGCTGCACTTTATGGACCAAGACGTTCTCACTCATGCCATTCTTCTTCCTTAAGGTTATTTTTGCACCAACAGCCAGAAGAAGTTGCATACATAATCTGCTTTGTCAGACATGGCTGAACAGTGAATTAGTGAAAAGATGAACCCCTAGATAGCTTGTAAAGCAGAGTCATGGCAGTTATCTTTCTTGTACAGTATCAAGAAGCTACATCAGAAAGGGACTATCTATCTTGTGGATCCTATTAGAGCAGAAGTGCACTTTTATGCTTCATCATACATATTCTTGCAAGACTAGGAAGCCTGACACATGGAGAAAATGTAAATCCTGACATTTTAGCTTATTTCTGAATTAGAGATACTTTTTCCCTTGAAAAAGTTTGAAATCCTCCCTGAAGGAAATTTCTGCAAAAACATTAATCATTTCAGTGGAACAGTGTTCTGCTTCAATTTCAGCTTCTTAAAACTCATATTTTGGTAAGCAGATATAACGCTCTGCAGGAACAATGTGCTAAGATTAGAGTATTTTTGAAATTATGGAATCACAGAATCATTGAGGTTAGAAGAGACCTTCAAGATCATTGGGTCCTATTGCTAACCTAGGACTGCCAAGTCCACCACTAAACTGTGTCCCCAAGTGCCACATCTATGAAGAAAGTTTTCCTAATATCCAACCTAAACCTCCCCTGGCACAACTTGAGGCCATTTCCTCTTGTACTATCACTTGTTACTTGGTTGAACAGACTGATTCCCACCTCTCTATAACCACCTTTCAGGTAGTTGTAGAGAGTGGTAAGGTCTGCCTTCTGCCTCCTTTTCTCCAGACTAAACAACCCCAGTTCCCTCAGCTGTTCTTCATAAGACACATATTCTAGACTTTTTGCCAGCTTCATTGCCTTTCTTTGGACACACTCCAGCACTTCAATGTCTTCCTTGTAGTGGAATGTCTACTCTTGTAGTTCATGGAGTTGTTGTGGCCCAAGTGCATGACCCATCACGGTGATGCAAGTGTGTGGCTGGACACAAGATAGAGGTGACTGCAAAAAACTCAGACAAATATTATATAGTCATGCCACAGTGCACACCTAGTGCCTACCTAGAGGCAGATAGGCTAGTAGCAACCTTGACATTTCCTACTCTTCCCTGTGATGCTGTCGCTTGGATGGATAATGATGTCACCTACTGCAGTGGTGGATGAGATATGTAGGGTGCCCAAGGTGCAAGGGTCCTCCTGACATGCTGAGGCATGCCAGGAAGCATGCCAAACTTTTCACTATGTCTCAGTCTTGGCATGTAAAGACAATTTAGGACTAATTTCTGCATATTCTGATTATCAAATTGCAAGTGCCCATGCTGCTGTGATAGGAATGCACAGGACACTTCTGTGGTCCAGTCTACCCTGCAGGTATTACAGGCTAGCTTCTGAGCCTAGCTCTCACCAGAGCTTACCCCTCTCACCATCACGTACCTCTGCACAGAGTCACCTGATTAACTAACCCACAGAGCAGCACTAACAGTGATTACCTTGGCAGGGTTGAGTTATTTTCAGTGCCTGTAATTCTGTTCCCTCCAGGTGTAATTACAAGAGTGATTAAAACCAGCCAACTGTCTCCAAGTATTATTTCTTGAGAAAACAGGTCTCAAAATAGGCTATATATAGCCTCCTATCTCAGCTATAGCTCAGGATGGGCTCAGAGCACTCTTACACAGCCTCTCTGTGTTTCTTCCCCTATGCTGGTAAGCCCCAGTTCCTCCTTTTTTGTGTTATTACTGGTTATTAACTATAGAGTGGTTGTCTGAAAATTTAATTCCCAGGCCTAGCAGCTCTCTGGCTTTGGGCAAGATCTCCAGTATGTTCAATAAACTGCCTCTTCCCTCTTTACTCAAAGTGTAACAGCACAGAGAAACAAACACATGAAAACTGTATATGACCTGGTCAGTGAAAAGAAGTTTCTAGAATATAAGATTTGCCTTTATGAATTTGTAGTCCTGACCTAACTGGAGATTAAGGTTGGGGATGGAGGGAGAACTGGGGGAAGCACCACACAAACTATCAAAAGCCAACTTTGCCTATAGTGAGATTAAAGTAATCTCTGAAATGCATTTGCAAAGGGAGGATGAGAAAATCGGTCATTTTTGTGTTTAATTGCTGTAACAACCACTCTTTGTTTGCCTTTTCATTATTTAAAGTCTTGGCCATAAAATGAAGCTGTGGAATAGGAGCCTGCAGAAAATGGAGGAAAGACCAAAATATGAATGAAAATGTTTGTGAAGCAGCTGAAAGATGGCTGCATGCCAACGATACTGCTCAAAGCATCTAGACTCTGACTGGCAAGAATGATGAAACTTCAGGAGCAAGCTGATTAAAGAGAGAACACAGAGGGCCTAACATAGCCAAAAAGTTGTCTTTTTTTTTTAACCCAAGAGCAGAATGCAGCAGTTCAAGAAGACAGGAAATGGAGGAAAATAGTCTTTTTGTGTACATGAAGAAAAATTCAAGCCATTCCTCAGGCTAGACAGAAGAAATGAGCTAAATAAAAGTAAGTATTATCATATGTGACCCAAATATGGACTGATAATTTGTTGATTGCAACAAAATAACAGAAATAAACTCAGGTAAATTCTCCTCCACCCACAGTAATATTGAGTGGGGTAATTCACAGAATGCTGCTGCCCCACTGAGCTATCCCTGCTCTGTGCTCCCAATTCAAGGAGGACTCATTTGTTCAAAGCGTTACATGAATGCATAGGGACAGCCACAATAGCTCCACATTTGTACATTACTACATTTTAGCCAACATCCTGGCCAGATTTGAGATGGCTTGTGCAAAACTGATTTATGTATGTTAATAGTATGCTGCTTGCTTTAGTTTACTTGTAATTCTCCTATAGGGATTTTTTTTTTTTTTAATGCTTTCTCTTGTGATATTAATTTATGATACTATAGGTGGGGAAACAGTAGAGTCATTAATCATAAGAAAATCACTAATGCCAAAAATTTGCTGTGACTCCATTAGTCATTTCCTAAATTTTAAGCATACAGTTTTTGCTTTGCTTCCAACAATAGGAAAATGAGACATGACCTGGTTAAGAATAATCTTTTGCTCTTCCCAGAAGGTCTTAAGAATACACACCATTAAGTTATTGAAATACAGTGGAAGTACCATGTACAGTTGATCAGGCAGTTATTTTGATTAAGACTTCCAGCGCCAAAGCAGCTACATTGCGAGCTCTTGTTATACATGCTCTCATCCAAGTCATCAAGCTGTCTGTTTGCCATTTTGGGCCTCAGATGTGCAAAACAATTATGCAAGCTATATAAGTTTGAACACAATCTGTTGTCTGACAGAGGTCTCAAGACAGTATGTTTTCAGTTTTATTGCCTAGGTGCTGATTAGGGTTTATTGAATATGTCCTGCCTGAAACCTCTGTGAGGAAAGTACACAGTTTATGGTGCACATTTCAAAACTCATATGTCCCATAGTCATACCCTTAAAAATCTTTTTCACCACTTTCCTGTTCTTCAGTAGGGTCTTGTTATACTTCTAGACTGCACAATCCCTTTTAACCCCATCACTGTCATTGTAACGGAGATTGATAATGATGTTTTGTCATGAACAACTTTTTAACAGTCCCTACTTTATAAAATTCAAATTAATCAGACTTTGTGCGAATCAGACTCTTTCCTGTTTCATATCACTTAATCTACATCAGGAAAGGCACAGCTGTTGAGTGGCAACCAAATCTGTGGCAAGCTGCCTTTGCACTCTCTAAGGAAATGTGTATGTGTAAACAGCCTCTGGGGTGGGAATAACTGCATGCACTGTACATGCACCCGTGTCTCTTTATTTTTTTCCATTTTGTGATATATCCAAAGTATTGAAGCCTTCTAACTAGCTTAGCTGTCAGCTTTTTACTTTTTCAGCTTTGGACTTTCCAGGAGTGCTTAAAAATCAGTTTTCTGAGCTGTTTGTCCTTGAGATTTTTCTTATTTTCCAGTGACATTATTTATAGTGCGTGCTGGCCAGTTCTGTTCTTAGTTTCAGGTCCTCATATGTGAGGTTACTGACACTTAGCAGCATTTTGTTTGTTTGCAGGGGTATAACTTGTAGGCAAGCACTACTGTTTGGCATGATTTTCATAGAGACATTGAGCCAGAAATGTATAGGCAGGGAATCTGTTTCTTTACTCTAGTGTTCAGGCTTCTAAGAAGAATGATGCCACAGCTAGAGGTGCACATCTCTCTCCTATTTTCCACTCCAAAATCTTAGCATATTGTAGAAAAAGTACTTGCCACCAAGTTTTCATCATATTTAACTTGTTGCTATCCAGTGTTGCTGCTTTGAAGGAGAATGAATATGTGGCAAGGGAAAGTGCATGGAAACAGCAATTTCACCAGCATGTTTTCCAGCCCAGGAGCAAAGGAAGGAAATCCAGATGTCAGACCTGACAGATAGCGTGGCAGATGGTATCACAGCCTCAAAGCAGTGGAAGTTGGGCAGAGGGACTCGCAGCTGTGTGAAAGCAAGTTGGGGGAGGTCTTGAACAGCTCTAAAGTCAGCAGGACAGCTAGCTTAGGGAAGATGAAAGAGCTTGGAGAAGACTGGAGAAGCAGAGTAGAGGCAGGATAGAAAGCACAAAAGCAGCTGTTTACTGGAAAGAGATCTTTACAGCAGCAAGGTCAGAGGGTGACAGCATAGTGAAGGCAAGAGTAACTGAGGAGCTGCTTTGGAAGATAGGAGAAGGTAAAAGAAATGGAAGTATAAGGAAGAGTGTGAGACAGAAACAGTGAGAACTCAGGTTTTACAGAAATCAGAGCCACTTGTTTGGTGGATTCATATTCAAAGAGTTCTGAAAAGCCACTTCTACTGCCATTGCTTTTATATCCCTTTAAATACCCATTGAAATAAGAAACCTGGATTAATATTTGAACCTACCTCACCTTATTCCAATATTTAAATTAGAAGCAGCCTTAGTAGCTCACAGTACTTTAATCCAAGGCAGAACAAAACTGAACATTGGTTTGTTTGGTTGCCTTTCTCTCCTACCACACATCTGACATTCAGGATCAGAATGTACTCTGCAAATCTTCATGCTTACTGTGCCAAGTTCTCCAAGTAAGCTATGGGGGTCACTCTTGATGTAGTCAGCCCTTCTTTTATATTCCACAGTTTTAAGATATAATTTAATAGCAGGTCATGGACAACAGATGTATATCAGAATAAAATGTCAATGTTGAGAAGTGGGCAAACACCATATTGAGAATGTGAAATAGGCACATAAACTACAAAAAGCAAGGAGTAATCTGTCCCCTCTGCTTTGAAATGTTCTTAGTTAGGCAGATCAGCTGTGTCTTGCAATAGGTCCCACTATTCAAGAAAACAGTCACACTCAAGGCAAGCAATGAAAATAATTAGGTGGACAGAAAATTTGACCTGTGGGGGAAAAAAAAAGGAAGATGATGAAGTTCAGCTGGTGAAGTACATAATCACAATTGCAAGGATGAAGATGTGGAGATGAAAACTGCCCCATGTCTGTGGTAGAAATGACAAAGCTGCAATTGATGACTTAACTTACACTTTGGGGCAAAAAAGAGATCTGAGGTGCTGTGGAGCCTGGAAAATACTGTCCAGTAAATACTGTCTGAGGAGTCTCTGCCATTGGAAAGGTTGAAGAATAGTTCAGACAAGATAAGGTCAAGAGAGGTGATTCTGCCCCTCTACTCTACTCTTGTGAGACCCCACCTGGAGTATTGCAACCAGCTCTGGAACTCCCAGCACAAGAGAAACATGGACCTGTTAGAGAGGGTCCAGAGGAGGGCTAAAAAGATGATTAGAGGTCTGGAACACCTCTCCTACAAAGACAGGATGAGAGAAGTGGGCTTGTTCAGCCTGCAGAAGAGAAGGCTCAGGGGAGACCTTATTGCAGCCTTCCAGTATCTGAAGGGGGCCTAGAAGAAGGCTGGAGAGGGACTTTTCACAAGGGATAGGACGAGGGGTAATTGCTTCAAACTGGAAGAGGATAGATTTGGATTAGAAATTAAAAGGAAATTCTTCACTCTGAGGGTGGTGAGACACTGGAAAAGGCTGCCCGGGGAGGTTGTGGATGCTCCATCCCTGGAGGTGTTCAAGACCAGGTTGGATGAGGTCCTGGACAGCCTGATCTAGTGGAGGTATCCCTGCCATGGCGGAGTGGGGGGTGGCGGGGGAGGGAATTAGATGATCTTGAAAGGTCCCTTCCAACCTAAACCATTCTATGATTCTATATGTTCTAAATAAATACATTTAATCTTCTTATGTTGTACAGATATGCAAAAGAAACCTATTGATATATACGCTGGGCCTAGGTCTCAGAAGTGATAAATAAAACATGTTATGTACAAATTATGCACTGACACAACACACTGTGAAAAGAAAACCTCTACATCTAATATTGAGTATATGCAGATGATTTATTGTCTTCCTAGACACTATCTATTCGTGAAAAACAGAGAAAAAGAAGTAGAGGAGGTCAAATACAATCTTGGTACAAGGCAGCTCTTCCTCTTGCAGTGATTGCAATCTGGGATTTTCTGAGCTGTACAGGGTGGAATGTCACTTGCCAACACTATTTGATGGGCGAGAAATCTGGATTTTATTAGTAGATGGTTTTCTAGGTGATTAACTCAAAGGATTGCTTGCCTGTTCCTGGATGATTTCCATCCTTTGTACATTAATCTCTTTTCTATTGCCCAATAGATAATTTTATTAACTTTTTGCACCAAGATTTTAAAAAAATATCTTCCTAAACTATCTATTCATTCTGTATGTCTATGTCATAGCTTTCCATTTTCCTGCATATATATTGCAACTTTACAAGCTTTGGATTCAAAGCAAAACAAAAAACCTGAAAAGCTCAAATCCCTTATACTAGTGATGTATCATATAGGTTTTTTCCTGGTTGCTTGGTAATAGAAATGCAGGCATGTGACTCTGTGTATCTTGCTCGTACCACTTGCAGATATTTTGTCTCGGCCTTTCTTCTTTTGTTCTTACCTCTCTGTGGGAGTGTTAGTTAAGAAAGGGTTTTCAGACTGATTTTTTTTCTTTGAATTTATATCTCACTGTATTCTTTAGAAGACTGATATATATATATATGAAGATGTGACAAATGGCAGCTGGGCATTAAAAAGGACAGAGCAGTGGGAGATCAATGTCACCTAAGTTTAGGCACTTAACTAAGGCCCCTAAATACCTGCTCATCTGCAGTGTCCTTGTGTCAGTGAGATGAAGATGTCACCAGAAGACCATTCAGGACCTGAGCCAACACTTGGAGTTGTCTACACATCAGCAGCTGGCCTCAGAAGGAGGCCAGGAGAGCAGAGGATGACACTTCTCACCCAGGCATGTCAGTGAGATGTTGGGAGCCGGGTGTACTTGCCTGTTGAAAAAGGGCAGCCACTACAGGCACCTACCACAGGCTCTCCTGCACAGAAAGGCAGGGTCTTCAAGCAGATAATGTCCGTGTCTGTGGGGATCTTCACTGCAGGCCCAAGATGCCATCCATTTCTGAGCTCCTGAGTTAGACCACTGTCAATGGGATCATTTCCACATCTCACTCACTGTGCCCACTCCAAGAAGGCAGTTCATGGTAGCACTTAGACCAGTCTGCTCTTCTTTCTATAACCATAAAAAGAGTTTTTGTATCACTTTCCTAATGAACTTTGCTGTTATTCTGGGTACAAAAAAAGTTGTGAGAAGACAGGCAAAGAGTTATCTTCACCTATGTGACAGCCCACAATGTCACTGTAAGGTGAGTGAATCACGAGTCCAAAGTAATTATTGGCCTCAAGCTTATACATACATTTGTGTCACCCAGTGAAAACACCCCATGGGTAGTTGAATGGAAGAGTAGGAGCAAGAGCTGAGAAAGCAAAGGGCCCCAACTGCACTTGAGGCAGGAGGGTTGACTCAAAGTGCTTTGCCCTCACCTATCCTTCTCTCTTATGATCATGGTTGCATCCCAGGTAGGAGCTTCTCATCTGTTGCAGTTTTCAGCAATGAAGATAAGCAAGTTCTCGTTTTGATTTGTCCTCATGTATAGCACTAGAAACTTTACCAGTACAAGAGCTGATTCAGAAAGCAGATTGCATACGTCTGCCTTAAGGACAGGAAAAACCGTCCAAATTTAATCCACCATCACAAGCCTGCCAGGGCACAAAGTCAGCTGTGGAGACATACCTGAGGGTTTACAGACATTTTCCTTGTTTAATCCACCATGTATAAATGGTTGTCTTTCACTTCTTCCTCTGTTTGAGAAATGTGTGCGGGTAGATTGTGACATCCTCAGATACGCCCATTATTCAAAATGATTTTCAAAGTGGTTTGCAGAATGTTTCCCAAGCGCAGAGCCTGTGAGTGTTTTGTAACAAAGTGCTAGTTATCTGGGCTTTGTTGGTTGAGTAACTCATGCGTTGCTGGGTTTGCCTCAGGATTAGAGAACACAGTAGAAGGCAAATGGCAAGTTCTCATTGCCATCATTAAATATACTGCTGGAAAGTTATTGTCAGCTGAAACATCCCTCTAGATTGAGTGTGAAAGTTAATGGTCTGTCTTCATTTAAATGTGAATATGAGAGTACCATGAATTCAGAACTTGGTTTGGGATTCAGATAATTATTTATAGGCATGTATTTAGACTGTTCTCTCAGCTCTGGTGGTATATCTGTACAATTGTTCATTTAGGTGACAATGGATGCGACCAAGTAGCAGCTCTGTAGCCTTAATTTATTGATCACAAGGTGCATTGGTTTCTTGATCCAGTTTCTGGAGAAATATTTAAACCTTCAGCTGGCACGATGTAAAGTAATGTTCTAAAATTAAAAGGAGACACTTGTGGCCTTTCAGTACTTAAAGAGGGCTTTTCTAAAGATGGGAACAGTCTTTTTAGCAGGGTCTGTTGCAATAGGACAACGGGTAAAGACTGTAAACTAAAAGAGGATAGATTTAGACTAGATATAAGGTAGAAATCTTTTAGCAGTGAGGGTGGTGAAACACTGGAACAGGTTGCCCAGAGAGGTGGTAAATGCCCCATTCCTTGAAATGATCAAGGTCAGGCTGGATGGTGCTCTGAGCAACCTGATCTAGTTGAAGATGTCCCTTCTTACTGCAGAAGGGTTGGGCTAAATGACCTTTATAATGGTCCCTTCCAACCCAAACTATCCCATGATTCTAAAGGAAAAAGTAATGAGTGGTCTGGAGTGGAGCTGACTGCACACAAACCCTTGTCATAATGAGGTATAAAGAGCCTCTCAGACACTGCTCCTGAATCTGAGCAAGATACGCACAAGAGAACAGGACTGATCAGCATCCACAGATGTGGTGTTTCAGTGCAAGCTGCTTAACCCCTCTCATAAAGTGAGCTATGCTAAGTACTGGCAAAAGAGGAGATCAGGCCCCAGTTTGCCTCTCTGGTGATGTGTCTGAATTGCCATTTCCTACTCTCATGGTGCTTGTAGTCCAGTGTGGTGATTCTGATGCCCCTGCAGTGTCCCAGGATTACCAGGAGCTAGCCCAAGCACAGCCTTAGCACAAACTGCTGGACACTTAGTCAAAAGCCATTTCCTCCATAGCCAAAGGACACTCAGATCCCCAAACACTGAATCAGGCCATATACTTTTACTATGTCCCTTGTATTGGTCAAGAAGTGGGATTTTTAAAGAAAAAATACTTCAGATGGCTTACGTTAATATTAAAGAGGTAGAGCTTACATTATTTAAAATTATGTTAAAAAGAGATTAATTAAATACTGTAATGAATGTAATCGTATATCAAAAAATGCCAATATAGATAAAAAGGAGTTTATGGTAAACAAATAGTCTCAAAATATTAAATTTCATAGCATTTCTTAAGAGGAAATCTTTCTCCTAGCCAAGTTGTTTAGTATTTTAAGAGTGATTTTTCTCAGTGTCGCTAATGCAGCTTCTGGTGAGTCACTAAAAGGACTAAGTTTTGAAATTATTTCCAAAAGATATTTTGAAAATCCATCTTGGTTTACAAGCTCCATTTTTCATTTATTACTTCCTGGGAGGAGCACTGTCATTTCTGTCCCACAAATTTCTAACTAAAAGTTACTTTCATATCCCAGCATTCCACATTAGCATGGAAAAAAAAATTGCTCCAGTTTGGTATTTTTTTCCATTTGCAAAAGTTTTTACTACAACTTATTAAAGAGGCAAATATATTGGTGATTGATACCCAAATAAAAAGGATTTCTTCAAGAGTGCATATAGCTGCTGCTGCCTCAAGAAAGATGGCAATGCTTTTCTGTGCTTTTCTTTCATCATCCCTGTAGTCTTCTGAGCCTGGGATTTGATGTGGTGCTGAGCACATCACAGTAGTGTTACCACTATGGTCTTCTGTGGGGCAGCTTTAAGCTACAGGAGGTGGTCTTCAGCCAGTGCAGTCATGTCCATGCACCTTCAACCTTGCCTGCCAGCTTGGGCTCCTGGCCTGCCCCTCAGGAAGGTGACAGAGATATTGGCTCTGCCTCCAGGGTCTCCCATCAGCATGTGTAAAGTGTGAGAGACGTTCAATAAATTCCTGTCCTAGCTTTTAGAAAAGGGGAGCTAATTGTTTTTACCAATGAGACAATAGAAGGTATTTCATTGGCATAATATATCAATCCAGTTTGGAATTTGGGTTAGGTGTCCTCTAACCTAAGTAGGTCCTGGGGCCTGGTAGAATGACAACATTGTTGTCATATTATATGCATACAGTCATTTTCACCCCACATTGCAGGCTCCAGAAAATAAGCCCCCAGGAGTGTAATATTCCCAAGGACTGTAGTTGGGCATAAAATCAAAATGAATTTAAAAAGAAGACCAGCACTTTCAGGTTCTGCAGTACATCTTCCTGCAGCACTATGGGATTACTATCATCTTCACATCCAGTTCATAATCAGATGCTCCTGGCTTTTCTGGCACAAGCAGATACAGAGAAGATGGTTGTTAGATTATGTGATTAAAGGCTAATCACCAGGAACACAAAGGCCTGGCGAGGAGCAGAAGAACAACGGAGCAAAGGAGCCCTAGCAAGCTAATAACTGAGAAAATGGCACACACTAAATTGGCTACTCTAAAGACTATCCAAGGAGGAGTATTCACCCATCATATATGGTATGAAATCCACCAAGATGAATTAATCAAATAAACTATCTCCCAAGAACACCTTGTAGACTGACAGGGGTCATTGTCTACAGGGACACAGGATTCACTACAGGATGTTGGGAAAGGCATTTGGGAATTCTATGAAATTTACTATGTCAAGTTTAAGGAGATTGTGGGAATATATGATACTCATGGGATATTTAGAGGATAGGAAAGATGACGAAAGAAAGGCATCATGGTGGATTTGGGATGAACAACCAAGCGAAAATAGAGGTAAAAGGGGACAAAAAGGGCTGGTTTTGTGCACTTGCTTGGGTGAGTCCTTTGCTTCATCACCACAGTCTAACCAATATTCTGGTTAAATCCTATTTATAACAATTTTCTCTTCTAAGTAGGAATGTGTGGATGCTAGTGAGCTTCAAGATGGACTTACAAGCAAGTAAGATAAGAGGTGGGTGTACCAACAACAAAAGCAGGATGGTGAACCTCCACACCTAGTACATCTGGGTGCCAGCACCTGGGGTGAGTGGGAAATCTGGGACCTGACATTGGAATGATCCATACTGTGTTTTTATATATATATATACGTACACATACATGTTTTTCACTAGTGAACTTCAATCCTAATCAGCTGGAGAGGAGGGAGAGTATTGGGCAGCCTGTGGTCTTTGTGAATGCTGTGTGTTTATGTGGATGCTGGTAAGGCCTGTTTCTATCTGTGAGGCTGGCTCTGTGTGTGTGAGCATGCATTCAGCCTCCCCGCTGGCTGGACTTCACTATCAAAATGCCTTTCTGACTGTAGAGTGTAAAGAAGAGGAAGAATATATTAAATGTATATAAAGATCTGAATGTATATAATGTGTACATAGGCTATGAGAGGCAGAATAAAAGCAGGAGCACAAAGCAGACACCTCTGGTTGATGCAGGAGTGTGTTTTGTCAGTGTGCATGTTGCTTTATAGCAGCAATTTTCTCCTGGCTACCCTGTTTTCTGTGTCATTTAATAACATTTTGGAATGCTTCCTCACTGGAAGGAAAACCCTCTGAACCTTTGGCAGGGTTGAGCTGGGCTCCTAGGAGTGCACATGAGCAAACTGCAAGTAGAGGATGCCAAGAAGCAGCTCTTCCAAAATTTCTCTTCAACCTGCTGCAGAACAACAAAAGCCATCTCAGTTGTCCATGCTCTCTCACCCTTATACCTGAGCACTATTCCTTTTTGTGTTAAAAGAGAAAATGGACTCTTTTGCAAGTCTTTTTTGCTGAAAGAAGGCTTGCTTTTTTAAAAAAGGAGTTTATGCCTAGTTTTGTGTATGGAGACCTGGCTCTGACATGATTGTCCATTATTTGTATTCATCAAGTACTAACTCATGAGAAAAGTATCCCTATTCCATTATAACCTTTCCAAGTCTGGTAGTTTTGTGTAGTGATTTCTTATTACAGTGAAGTCTCTTGAAATAAGGATGAGGATTCTTCCCTCCCTGTTCAGCCTCCCTCCCCATCCTATTGTTTCATTTTTAGGAAAGTTTCTAAAAAAATAGGTAGTAAGGACTGTTATTGGGGTTTCTCAGAGAGACAGCTTGGAAGACGCTTTTTTGAAACACTGTCCTTTGTTTCATTAATAGTGGAAGCTGCCCAGGAGTAAATCAAAACTTGAGCACAAGGATGACAAATGCAATTGTTTTTTCCCCAAAAACAAATTGCAAGCCTTCTGGTCCCACCCTTGTTTCTCCACCTGCCACCAGGCTCTGCTGTTTTACTGTCTCGTCCTTTCATAGCTCTCAAAGCCAAAAAGAAAAGTCACATTTCATTTCCAAAATGGATTTCAGCTCAAATCCAGCCCTTAATATTAGTCTCCATCAATTCTCCATGAGTATTAGCGGTACCAGCCTGTATAACCTTTCCCAGTATTCGTTTCACACGTATGAAAGTACACAGATGGTCAATTATGCCACCGACTGCACTGAATTATTATGTATAATTAGAGATGAGAGCAAGTTTCTAAGCTGAGAAAAAGTCAGGTCTGATTCTATCAGACTTGTGGATTTATGGGCTAGGGAAGGGCAGCTGCTTGTCCTATATCTGTACACAGTGTTTTGGCACAGTCCTTTCCTGAGCCATTCACAGCATGAATGTAAGTAGGGGATAAGGAGGTGATGTGAGGTGCAGGGGAGATGATGCACTGCTGCCAAGGGCACACGGGAGGAGCTGGGGGCAGCAGGGAGGTGATGGGTGCCAGTTGAGGGGCAGCAAAGAGCTCAACCTGTGGCAGGCCAGAGCTGCTTCAGAGCATGGGCAGGGAGAGGCACAGGACATCAATTTTTCTCTTAATAACTCTTATTGACAGCAAGTTATAGATTGCTCAGCTTCTTGCTAAATATTTAAGATCAAGAGAGAAAAAATACTATGAGAAAAGGGAGGTAGCACTATTATTTATATAAATAAGATGGCTGAGGAGTAAGCCCACTTCTCCTCCTACCCAATCTTGAGATGTATTAGTGGCATTCATTCCTACCCTGCTATGTCCTACAAGAAACACAAGATTACACTTTTCACTTTGGGGTTGAGTAGAAAGACTTGACTGTGAAAAATCAAAGCTTTTAGACAACTGCAAAGTCTGAATTAACACTAAAATAATTGCATGCAGACTGATATTTTGTTCTGTTCTTTCAAATTTATTCAAGTACAGAAGTAATTATTTCTTCAAGCACATTTGAGACTTGTTATTTTATACTAAAATCTGGGTGACTCACTGAAAGATGATAAGTTTTTCAAATTCATGAGCATGAAAGCAATGAACAGCAGAAATTAATGCTTCTCAGAACACACTTATTTTCATTTGATAACTTTTGTTTAATGTCATTTCAGATATGTTGGAGCTGCTAATCAGTCACCAAAATACAATTACAGTATATTTTAAAAGCAACGACATCTCAATAGAAAAGTTTCCTAGATCCTTAAAAGATGTCCAGTGTGATCATTTACTGAAATGAGGGAGAGATTGGTCACTTTATGAACCACTTAGAAAGTGGGCGGAAGGTGCTTGACAATTATTTTTCAATATAATGGGTTGCTGTTTACTTCTATACATGTTTTTCAATAGCAGCACCTATATTTAAGGTGGCAAAATGTTAAATATTTGACAAAGCTTACCGAAGATTGTTTGCTGTGTATATTTACTAAGTTTCTATAACAAGCATTGAAATAAATTGCTCTACGCATTATTTTTTACAATGCTCAGTTTCCTCTTTACTTGGTCAAATAAAGCATTTTTCAGCCAACAGACTCATCAAAACATTCATCAGTCTCCAAACTGCCTTCCCGTCTTTGAAGTCTGATCTTTGAAGAGTTACTACAAATATTTTAATGCTGTATTTCTGGAAAACACTTTATAAACAATAAATTATAAGGAATATTCTCATGACAATTTGAAACACTTCAAATTAAAAAACCCATAGTGATAAAAAATGCAAATCTCAGAAAAAACCAATAGTGTAGCATGTAATATTTTTCTAGTTAATCTTGTTAATATGTAGCTATACATATGTAATTCTTCCTGCCATAGCAAATCTAAAAAGAGCAATCTCAAACATTTAACACCTAAGCATCTGCTTATGATATAAATCATGTAATAAGGCCTTCAAGTTAAATAATGTATCTGAAAACAGAAAAAAAAAGAACGCCCCCCCCCCTTTCCCCAACCCCCAAAACTCTAGTGTCAGCATGAGTTTCATCAATTTTACATGGGGCTGAAGCTTGTTAGATGCCTCCTGGATTACTACTGTTGCTAAATATTATTAGTAAGCTCTGCTAACATGGTTTCTGCCTGCATTTTAACAATAATCAACTAGAGCTCTACTATTTTAATGGCTCACTGTTTTCTCATTCTCTCCCTCCCTCTCTGAGGTTACGAGCATGGATTTCAGTATCTATAGTCACGACATTAGCTGAAGTAATTATATGTTCAAAACATCATTAGATCAGCTGAAGTGGAGTGTGACCAAGCCAGCTTTACACCACCCTTCAAATACTGGCTTAACCTTCTCCTTTCATGTAGAGCCACTAGTCCAGGCTTTCATTGTGATCCAGAGAGGTCATTTTAATTCTCTGTGGGTTGTTTTTTCATCCAGAGATGCAAATTTCAGCCTCAGTTTCCAAAAGAGCTTAATGCTTCTGGCTCCCAAGTAAGGTTGTTCTGGTGTATACCAAGGTATGGCCCAAAAAGGGGAAAAAAATAAGCAGGGATAGCCAGATGACTGTTTTTTATTACAATGTGCTTTACTTTTGAAAGAAAAGAAAAGCTGTGCTGAGTGGGACACAAAGGCTAACAATCAGAACATTTTTGTGGGAGGGAAAAGCCTGAAAAAATTCTGGTTTGGAAGGTTGCAGACATTTTTTCAGATTGTTTCCTGGGCTGCCCAGATCCTCTGGCTGCCTGCTATGTAGGCGGGCTGCCACAGTACTGAAAGCCTGCTCTGCAGAAAGGGACAGCTAGAGATCATGAGGGAGAAACCCTGAAGCCTGCTGATGACCAAGAAGAGAGACCAACTGAAGGACCGCTGCTCTCTCCTTCTTGGGCTGATGTGGAAAACCTAGGCAGTAGATATCCAGCTAACTAGCAATCTACTCTCCTGGTGACCAGGAGGATGCTGTCATCAGGAAAGCCACCAATTGATATGAAAGCTGTGGAGGCAGCCAACTGAGAGTCCAGGAGCCCTGGCTCTGCTGTCGACTTGAATCATGTACTGCTCAGATACCAGCTATCCCCTGTGACCACCAGCTGGGGGACTGGGAAATCCCAGCCCACCTCCAGCTCACCAAAGACAAGGTAAAGAAGATTTTTGAAGACAGTCAAAAAGAAGGTTGAATTAGCAGAATATTTGGCTTGAGAAACTCTTTTCCAACATTTCTTGATGGAAATTTGTTTCATAAGGAAGCTCCTGATGACTCCCTGTAACATAAACACTAAGGCCGAGTGATAGACTTAGCATGTATACATTTAAGGGAACGATGAGCTTTGATTAGTTGCAGGGATCATCACCCTGCCAGACCCTACCAGCTGTTCACTGGCCAAGAATCTATCACTGAAAGCAAACACGGGGAGTGAGGTGTGTAATGAGTCTGGAGCAGGGATCCACAACTGCCTGTGCTCTCTTGCTGGTGGATCTGCCACGGTTTGATGAGTTAAAAAGCTAGGTTGACCAGTTTTGTTCATTAGAAACATAATATGTTCTGGAAGAGTTATCACACAGCTGGTAGCAGCCTCTGAAAGTTTCATTAAAAAAGGCGTTTGTTGAATAAAAAGGAGAAGACCATGTGACTAGTCATCTAGTTCCTATTTAAACTAAATTAGCTGCACCTGGACATTTCGAGATTTAAGGTGAATGTTTTCCTGTTGCCATTAACTGCCTAGATGTGGCCCAAGACAAAACTTAAGACTGAAACTTCAGAATCATTAGATTTGATGCCTGAAAATAAATGGTAATTTATAAACTATGTAGCGGTGAGGATACATTTAGCCGCACCTGTCATCCTTCTGCTATACTTTATCTTAGGCAACAAGAGCTCTAATCCCCCTTATTTCTTGTTTTATCTCCTTTATATCTATTTTTAAACTTTTGTTTCTTTCTATTTCCTCTCAAAGGGGTTAGATAAGCATACTCAACGAATGTATTTTTAGCTTAGGCTTCTGATCGCATTCCTGCAGGACAAAAGAATTGTAGATCTGCTTGCAAATATTATGTTACTTCTTTTAGTTGTCTTTATGTAATTTTGGATTGGGCTTTCAGTATCTACCTGCAGGGAATTCATGCTGAGCCATAAAAGCCTATTACAGCAATGACTGGTGAGGCACTAAAAATACCTTAGTCTGAAACAGCTTGTTTCAGCTCTTTATCAGGCACTAAGAAAAGTGTGCTGTGCAACATCTTACAGGAGAAGGATGATTTCCAGAGGACAAAGACAATACTTCTGGAAGTGATAGAAGGAGAAAAAAAAGAGAGTGGGACAAGCTAAGCACTGGATGTTCCCTTCCATAAAAGAAGAAACTCTTCACAAAGCAACTCTATATAGTTAAGAGAAGCTACCCTGAAAAAGGTAGCCCCAGTTCAACTCTTGCTCACAAACTTGGCCTGTACTGGCCGTTGTTCTCTTATTCCTCTCTCTCAGATTTCCTCTTCCTCCCTCTGAGTCTCATCACTTCATCTGTCTGTAATTTCTCTAAACATTATTTTTGATGGTTTCTCATCTATTCTCCATTCTCTCTTCTACAGATGTGCCAATACATTAGTGATCAATTAACCTTGTCTTCAGCCTTGATTCATTTGTTCTTTTCTCTCATCATAAGACCTTCCCTCCTAACTGCAATACCTGTTTCCCTTCTGCTCTCATTCTGAAGACAAGACTATCTTCCATCCTATATCTATTTTCGTGTCTCTAATTTATCTGACAGTTGAACCAGGATCGCCAGTCCAAATTGTTCTTATACTTCTTAGACCTACTCCCAAGCAGTCCTGTTGCCTGAAATACAGCTCAGGTTTTCTGACTCTTCCTTGCCAGTCACAAACCCAGGGAGCTCTTTCACTCCTAATACAGAACTGTTGTATGTTTACTTTGGTCCATTGTTTACTAATTTTTCATGTCTATATAAAAGTATTGATGCAACATATGGTCACAGTGTCACCATTAGAAATAAATTATGTCTTTAGGCCTTAGCCTTTCAGGAATTATAATAACTCATAGTCAGCTCAAGCGTAGATACAAAAGATCACAGTTCTTGATTTGTGAAATGAAATTTAGTGTTTCTGTTGTTAAAAATGAATTAAAATACTTAGAGATTTTTAAAGAGAAAACCACTTATGTCTGTCTGTAATTTTCAATTCAGGTCCCAAACTTGGATTTGGAACAAGATTAAGTGTGAGTCTATTTACCTTTTCTTGCAATTATTTCTTTCAGAAGTCAAGTAGTGAATATAAAATGCCACCAGCCACGAAGATCAATAAATCCGATAGAGCAACATTTTTACCTGTCATTACATGGTGTGATATGATTTAATGTCCTGAGTAACAACCAGCTGCACCTGAGTTAGCAGGAGTTCCAGGGAAGAGGAATCCCTGAGCATCCCTGAGCATCCATGACAGCATACTATTAAATATACACCCATATACTGAAGAGAGGTGTTAAGCAACTTGTCCTTCGGATATTGCTGAAGGGCCCTGTAGAGGGTGACTGACCCTGGAGTGAAATAAAGAACAATAATATGATGTGCAGGAGGTTTTAAATGCTCGAGCTTGCATGAATTGGAAGCTTTTAAAAATCTTAAGAAAGGAAATGCCAGAGCCTTGCACAAGGTCTACACAAAGTTCAGACTACACAACTAAACATTGGTACTGCACTAAACATTGTGCAACACAGCCAGCATGTTCAGTATATCTTATTTGAATGAAGTGTAAATAGACTTAGTTAATTTATTAAGAGGAGTCTTCCTTCTCTGTTATTATTATGTGGAAACATCATTTTCTTTTTAAATGCAAAAATAAATTACAGACCCTTCCATCCCCTGTTTGCAACCATCCTTCCCTCTTCCAAGAAGCAGCCCCTGAGTAAAGAAAGACACACTACATCGAGCAGCTCTACAGAAGGCATCTTTATTTAATACAATAAACCTGTTACATGGTGTTAGCATGGGGCAATAGTGGAAGCTCTGATAACAGTAAGTAAGTTTTACATTATCCATGAAAGAGCGAAGTAAAAAAGCAGGGCCTCAGGCTCCATTGTTCCTGCTTATAAGGTAACAACCTCAGAACCATTTATTTTTAATGCTGCTTCTAACCGAACTAAGTGGAAAATCAAATTTGAAGGTTTTGGGTAAGCATAAGAACTGAAAAAATAAGCCAGGAAAGAAACTGACTGGCTCTTTGCCATTGGCCCAGAAGCCAAATATATTATATGGTCCTTAACAAATTATCTGAAGAAGCGAAGAAGTCATATAATACTTTGTTAAGAAGTCTGATAAATATTTTCTCTCCTCCTTAAACAGTCCTCCTAAATTGCAAGTCTGACACCTATGAACACAGTTATAGCAGGTTGGAAAGTCAGCAGTACCCAGAGCAGCAAGAGATTTGGCAGAGTCCTGCTAAACCCAATGAGAATAAAGAAGATGTTTTTACCTGATGTCAACATTAAATAATAACCATTGTCACAAGACCACAATGAAACTCCTAAAAATGACCAATTTGTCCTCAACAATCTGATCCATGCACCTAATGTGAAGATATCTACAGTTATCCGTGTGATTAATCTCACATGTAACAGTTTTCATTAAAAAAAAAAAAAAGGTTTCTGTTAACCTTGTGCAGGGTTTGTTGTGTAGGGTTTAGGTCTGACCTCTATGACACACCCCATCCAGTACACGTACTTGCAACTGATACTTAAGTGAGTCATTGGACGTTACTTAACAGTGACATTAAGGTTGCTGTCACTCATCCTCAGGAAATTCCTACAAGCCTGCTTTGGCCATTGATCAGAAATTTTTTATCCAACAAGGGGTCCCTGAACACCACAAGAATGGTGAGTGAATAGCTGCAGTATAAAACGGGACTGTTATCTGTCCTGTTCAAGGACCTTGAGTGAAAGCTGCTGAACTATTGTGTAAATGAAAAATTAGTCTTTGATCAGCTGGCCAGAGCCAAATCTCAAGCTGCAGGGTTCAAATGAGTCCAAGAATTCCCAAGTTGTTTATTGGACTGGGAAAATTGAGCCTATGTGCTCAAGGGTCAATGGGTTCCTTCTGCTCACTGAGCTCTGTTTGCTTTAAGGAATACTATCAAAAATTACTTTCTTACAACCTGCCAAGTGGTGCTAATCCATGGTCACTGTGTCAAAGCCTTTCTACAGAGATATCTAACTAGCTGAGTCCTTTCAGGACCCAGGAACTCTGAAGTTGAGTGTGTACTCTTTGCATGATTCCTGAAGGAGGAGGGTTTTTCAAAAGTCCAAGCCGCACCTGGTCAAGAAATTGAAATTTTGAAAAAAACCCAACCTGCCTGTTCAGGATTTGGGCAAATCCTTCACAGTTCCTTGGCAGCAACTGACTTATTTTAACTGAATTGGTTAATGTTGTCACCAGTGTGTGACCACTTTTCAAGTGTGGCTAGCTCAGAAGACCACAAATGAACTTTTGTGATTGCTTATCAACCACATGAAATATTTTTGGGATAAGATAACCCACAAGAATGCACACTAACCTTTTTGGGTGTTTTCTGATTATTTGGTTTGTTTTAAGCATGTCTTGTGGAGCTCCATCTAACTAGAGATCAATGACTTCCCTGAAAATGCAATGGAATATGAACAAGACAACAAGGACTGTTGACCTGGCATAGTTGGCAAACTGCTACATTTCTTGTAATGGTTTCAGCTTATCTAAAGCACTGGTGTCTGTGAACAACAGCTCTAATAAGACCATTACAGACTACACTTTCAATAACCACACTTTCCAAGAAAAGGAAGGAAAACATTGAGATCAAAAAAGAAAAATGCAAGAACTTTCTGAACTCTGAACCAGTCAGTCTGCATCACTGACATGTACTCATGGAGTGGTCAATGAGATGCTCTTATCTCTGAGATTGTCTTCTGTCAACTTACCATATTCTCCTGTCAATTTACCATATTCTCCATAGCAACTTCAAGTTACCATGCTCTTCATCAATCAGCTGAGGGGATAATTCAAAATGTTGAGGACAAATCAAGTGATATATTGAGGTCAGGTCCTTGTTCAAGCTCTGAAGCCAGCTTTTCCTTCAGCACTTCAGTGAAAAATGCTTGCTTATGCTTTTCCTGTTATAAGCTGAACTTAGAGTGATCATTTGGGAGACTGAATCTTGAAGGCTATAATTAATTACCTTCAAGTTGTAGGCAATTATAGATGTAGATCCTTAACTCCTGAGTAAGCTAACAAGGAGATATGCTGTAAGGTACACTGCATTCAACTAATGTAAACTATTAGTCTGGGAGAAGAGAGGAGAAGATGAGAAGACCTATGCTAGTACTTACCTGTCTTACATGTACAAGTTATCTCAGCAAAAGGAGGGAAATACTGCAGGTACCCTGTGTTAAAAATCAAGGAGCTGAAAATGCAAGACTAGAATGAATATTGTGTCAAGGAATTATTTTTGTCTTTGGTTATATAGGACAGACAGGAAAAATCATGTTGGGCTGAAGTCTCTTCAAGAATAATGTGCTTGAGATCTTGTGACTGTCATAGAAAAAGAGAAGGGGTTTCTTTCAACTTGAGGAATTACCTTGCACCAAATCATCTGTTATCTTTCTTTGACCTCTTTATTAAGAGGTGGAATTCCAATTAGTAAAAATAAGACTGAAAACTTTGTCTATATTTGTCTTATCTTAATGCAGAAGTTTCACAAAGATTCTAGTACTGTACACAAGACATAGACACTATGTATCAGGAAAAACTGAGATGATAATCTGTCTCACAATTCCTTAAGGACAAGTTAAAAAATCCAAACATTTAGGAGTCTAAAACACTGTTCAAGAAGAAGATGTGAAGGTCCAAGATAGTGATTCAAAAAGAAAAAATCTTGTCCTGCCCCTAATGCCTGAGTCTGTCTGTAACTAAGCTTTATCCAAAAAATCTATTTGGGTGCCTGTCCTGGATTTTGATAGTACAGGGTTAATTTTCACAAGAAAATGAATATCCAGAGCCAGGATATCCCATTGAACCAGCCAACGGGATATTCAATACCACATTGATGTCGATACCACACACATGTCCACTTATATAAGTGGGGAGCTGGCTGAGGAGGTCGAAAGGTGCATGTTTTGAGTGAGCTGTGGCCAGAACAGCATTTGAGCAGTGAGCAGTCATGTTGTATGTCACTCATTTTATGTATTATTTCATTAGTATTATTGTTATTGCTCTTGTTTCTTCTTTGTGTTGTTCTATTCAACTGTCCTTATCGCAACTCAAGGGGTTTTACCTTTTTCTCCTGATTCTCTTCAGGAGATGGGGGGAGGAGTGAGTGAGGAGCTGCATGATGCTCAGTTGCAGGCTGGTGTTAAACCAGGACAGTGACAAATGCTGTGCTGTCACAAATGACCAGAGATAGTACTTTCTTGTTTGACCTGAACCTCTGACACAAAGCCATCTCCCATCTAAGATTCCTTGGAGCTCATAAAATTGATATGCCTCTTAGAAGACCCATCTGGAGGCCTGATACACACATACTGCACACACATACTGAATTTAATGAAATGGCAGCACTAACTGCCATTACTGGCAGTGGCAGCAGTAACTGACCACTGTTTATACAATACTTTATCTATTAAGGCAGTTGCCAAGTAAAGAGGAGGCTGAAGACGCAGCTCCACATTTTCCAGCTCTCAGACTGCTTTTAACCATTCAGTTATTATCAAAGAGATAGAAGACAGCCTGGTTTCTCTTTTCAATGGATTGAGCCACTCTGTATCTGAAAGGATGGAAACCCAAAAGGACAGCCTAACCTAAGCACAGGCAAGCATCCCCTCACCCAGTGCCTGGCTACTGTGACTCTTGTTTTGAGGTGCCTGGTGGTGCCCAGCCAGGCTCTGGGGTATCTGGGCTCCCTCCCTTCACTTTGGGTACTGCAGCAATGATGGATGGCACAGCCTTCAACTCCAGGCTGGAAGCTGCCTCCAGGATCCTCTAGTAGAGGGACTGCTCCATTACTTCCTGACAGAGAGTTACTAGGGGATCCCTCCCTTGGGCAGAGGTGGCTCAGAGGGGAACACTGCTGGTGAAAGCTGACAGACTATGGCATCTTTTTGCCTATAATGCCTTTTTTCCTTCTTATGATCACTACGAGAACTTGTGGTTTCACAGCCTCTCAGATATGGTGTGCTGAGGATGGCTGTGCCTGGCTGATGTGGTACCACAAGGGACAATTCTGCACCAGCAGGAGATATGAAATGAGCGTTGGGGTTTCTCAAGTTAGCTGAACTGTGCTGCCAGAAACAACAGGCCTGAGAAAGCCCTGATGGAATTAGTGTGTCAGAAACCATGGCATTTTCAATATTCCTGATTTAAAAAAATATACTTGGAGGAAATAATACAGAAATTGCCAAATATTTAAGGCAGAGTCATGTTTCCATAGAAGTCAGTGGGAGATTTGCCATAGCCTTTTAAAAGACAAGGATTGGACTCTGAATAATTCATTTATGAGGAATAAGTGATATTTTAATGTATCAGTATTTTTCCAAACTGTTTTAGGAAAATTATTAATAACTGAAGAAATCTGAAAAAAACCCAAAATCATGAAAAATGCTTAATTACCATAGCAACGCCTGTCTTTCTGTCGAATATCATAACTCCAGAGAGATACAGAGCTGCCATGACCAGACGGCTTCTTTTAAAATTCCCCCATTGCTAAAATCAAAGAATTGTACTGTATAATCCTCTTCAAACACAATAACAAAACCAGCTTCTCTCAGCGTTAGTCACAGTCTGACAGTTTTCCACACCTTTCCATACACAAATTAAGATTCACTTTTACTTAAAGCTTTTAAAGATCTTTTTGTTGTAAAACAAAATATGGAATTGAGTTAAATAATGAATGATACTGCAAGATCTGTAGGGAACCTTTGCTTCAACGACTCAGTCTCAGGGAGGCAAACAGTCTGAATCCTTTCAATATTAAAGTCCTATACACTTGTACTGAGTGACATTGACTTGCTTTATCATACATAAATATTAAGAGCCTCCCAAAAAGCATAAAAGAAAATAAATTTATTACAGTGTTATTAACAATGAACTTGTCTTGGTTGTAGATTCAAAACCTAATGGCTTACCTCTGAAACCTCCATGTGGCCTCAATTCAGCAAAATACCTTATAATTTTAAGTGCACAAAAACATTCCTGGTATGCTAAAAGATACCATTCAGCCTCTCAAAGTGAAAGGACTACCTTTAACCTCAGCAGGCTTTGGATCAAACTTTAAACTGCTGAGATGGAGGATTTGTGGCCAATGGGGGTCAGACAGACAGAGAGGAATAGTGCTTGGCAGCATGTCGTTGCTCCTGAGAAAGTGTTCTGCTCCTCTTGCTGCCCCTCCAGCCAGTGGTCCCTTAGAAAATGGATGCAGCAGCAGGTACTTTTGTGTTGTTTCCCAAGTCTGTTACGGATATTCTTATCCTAAGAAATTTAGAACACAATTTTAAGTGGCCAGATCCACTACAGAGGACAAGATCCACACATTTGCAGTCTTAACACTGATCTTATACAACTACTGATGGTTTTTGTGAAGTCATTGAAATTTTGTCAACTTGGAGCAATTTTGGCACACATTAATGAAAACTTTGAGAACAAAGACCGTGGAAAAACCTAACACACATGTATTTGTTTGCCAGCACGAGTTCTGTCAGAATTGAGGACATGTACATTGCAGGTGACAGCAGAGGGTGGAGGTGGCAGGCTGGCTAGGTGGAAGCAGTGCAGCCATGACATGGCAGGAACATGTTTGCACAGCGTAGTCTTCAAACCCAGTTTTTCCCAGTTGCTTTTGACTGCTGAGGGGCAGAGATTCTGCTATAACAAAAGATCTCCTGATATGTGTGAAATACCATAGAGAACAATAATACAACTTTGTGGAGGAAGAAAGCTGGTTTACTTTATTTCTGGATATTTATAGCTCACTCGAACATTTTGACAACTGCAAACAATTCTGTAGACTAGCTATTTAAACACCCTGCTGAATGTATCCAAACAGGAACTTGAGGGTTTTATTAATTTTCTGGCCAGAGAGAATTAAACTTGTGATTCACTGGAGAATGTGCCAAAACAGTTCAGCAACTGAATTTTTAAATTTTCAGTTTTTATAAGTGATCTTTTAATCAGCCCGTTAGTCCAATTGTCCTTCTTCATGTGCAAGTCAATCATTTTACATGCCAAAAAACCCCCAAACTCCTCACTTAACTTTTCAGCGTAAGAAATTGCAATGCCTCATACATTCACTCTGTTTAAAATCTAAGGTCTCTTGAGAATTGGGTTACAAGGGATAACTTTTTGGAGGGATGACTCCATATATAGCACCAGCTTCACCACACTACAGGAAAACTTCCATTCAGCCATTCCTGTCTCCTAGGAAATTGAAGTTAATTCTAGCTACCACCTTCTCAGATACAGACTTCTGGTAAAAAATGTATAGCCTATTTTTGAAACCTCTGTAAATATCTCTAATGACTTTTGCTGCTGCCTAGATCAATTTCCTGACTAGCACACTCCAGATAGACTAAATTAAAATATGTTTGATATTATGTGTCATTAGCAAGTGAGCGCTCTTACCTTTTTAGATACAAGACATCTTTTCATCATTTGCATTTGAAAGGGATGAGTAATTTTCAGCTTTGAGAGAATTTAACCCACATGATTTCTGCATAATTTTGCATTCCACTTAAAAATTCTCTCTCCCCTGCCATACCTTTCATATCCTTTTATGCTTCGGTTTCCCAATACCTCTTACCCTGCCAGTTTGTCCATATCTCTCACGAGTACTGCTTGGGAACTCCCAGAAGGAAGATGAAAGCTCAGTCCTGCTCTGTTTTTCTTCAAATCGCTTCACCAATGTCTGCTGGGGATTATCCATGAAAAATAATTTAAGAAAATAATTTATTTACTACAAAAAAGGCAAAGTAAAAATAAGATTTATTTTCTACCTGATTAGTATTTTGCTAACTTAGCATTAGACATTTTTATTTTAATCAAATACTCACCCACCATCTTCTATGGGACTCCGTGCAAGTCTCTTCATATACGGAGAGGAAAAAAAAAAAAAGTCCTAGACCTAGACCTTCTCCTGCTCTTTTTAGCTTTTGTGGTAGATTCATTGTGTGCTGCTTCTTCTTCACCGATAGAAATCAGCGCTGAGAAAAATAGAAGCAAGTCATCTCTTTTGCAGGGGTGAATAAAAACTACTTTTGAAGAAGTATCACAAGTCATCTTATATACATTTTACTAGTGTTGTCAGTGCAAGGACCTTCTGTGTCTGTGTACAGGGTCTAAAGGATACATTTTGCTACTGAAAATGCCACCCTGTTTCTTTTTAGTGTGTATGTAATGTCCTGTGGCAAAACAAGGCAATGCACACAGTCTGATGGTGAACATCACATCCCTTTTTCATGTTTTACAGCCCTATCTTTATAATTATTTGCTCTATTCATCTTTTAGTTGTTTGAGTAAATGACATCGTTGCTCTTTTGTTTATTTTCCTATTTCCCAACTGCAATTCTCACTTCCTGATTTCTCAAGCCTTCATCTTAATAGCATTAAAGATCAAGCATTTAGTAGGAATTCCCAAGAAATGTACTGGTTGTAGTGTAGTGTCCTGGCTGTGTTTTAGCCAGTCTATAATAACATCAAGCATTGCATATAAGAATTTTGCTATTGCTTTATTATTCCAGGTTTACCTACATTTCCTGTTATATTTGGCTGAGGTGAGTTGAATCAGGTGTGAAGAACAAACTGCCCCTTCTAAAGAGATTTGACCCCCAGCCTTTGCTGGGCCCCATTGGTAGTTGATACTGCTGCAGCAGAATCCTACCCTCCCTTCTTTAAAGTCACATTGTGAAAGGTGCCAATGAGATAGTCCTCAAATGTGACATATCCCATTCATCTATATGTCAAGAGAAGCAAAATAAAATTATTTATGAATGCTATGCAAACATCCACAATAAATTGCTACAACATTTTAGTGGGCTACAAGTGATAAGAAACACTGTTCCTAATCATGTTTGCTGTGCACTCCTTTTCTATAAAAAGACATGGAAGTGGCAAATGACTTGCTGTTTTTATGCATACAGCATTGTACCATGACTTCTCTCTGCATAATCTAGCACAGTCATCAGAAGTCGTCACTTTGGGAACAGTATCTGTGCATTTTCACTTAGCTGCTATACCAGCAACATCTTCTTACTCTGTATTGCTGAGTTACTTGCACTAGAAACAGGGACATAAGGCTTCTCTTGACTCCAGTTTATGTTGTGGGGATCACTGTTTTCAGGGGATGTCATTGAAGTAGAACAATCAGCAGAACCAAGACTCAAAAGCTGTTTTCAGCACCTTCACTGAAACTATTTTCTGCCACTTCTATTCTGATAGACTGAGGACCAGTCTGCAATATATAAAATCACCATAAGATTCCTCTATTTATCAAGTAGTATCTGTAAGGGTGTTGTTTTCTAACACCAATTTTCCATGGTCAAGGTTTGACTTATTCAAGTTGTCAGTCAAACTATGTTGTCTCATAAAGATCTAAAATCAGGTTTTATTATGTCTAAGCATATCTAATAATCCCAGCAGCTCAAATAAATTGATTCTCCTCTAAATCTTTATAAGAAGTACTACTTTATTTAAATTTACATGTTTTACACCATCTCTTAAAAGTCATGAAGGTGAAGAAGAATGTAAAGTCAAATCAAATTTGTATATAACAACTTTAGATTAATATTGTGATGCACTTCCTGAAAGACGAGAGAAGAAAGAGCATAAATAGAAACAAAATTCAACAGAAACAATCAGAATCACAGAAAAAAACATATGGCCTTAATTCAGAGGCATATCTCATGTGAACTCTGCTTCATCTACTGCTTCAGTGTGACGTCTTTCCAAGGAATTGTTCTTCACAACACTGTCCCAGGCCTGAAGTCTTTTACTATTGCTGCTTCTTTGGTCAGAGTAACTATACAGCATTCAAATATGTCAGTGTTATTTAACAAAAGAAAAAAAAAGGGAATTTTGCTTTTCTAGATACATAATAGACAAATGTGGAAGTTTTCCTGCCTCTGTGCCACAGTCTTGCTTCTCTGAGTCGTGTTTGTGGTACTTTCCAAACATGGCCTTCAACTTTCATATGTATGCATGTATGTGCGTACACAGAGCCTGCTCCTGGACAAAGCATCCCTATTACCACTGTATTTAGCCCCAGGTTACCATGAGAACACTACTGTAGGAGGTAACATCACTGTTCTTGTCTGTTCCTATTGTCTAACAATATCTACTTTCTCTTTTGGTTGAGCCTGAAGTGAGCTTTAGAGTAAGCCATGCCACTATTTTTCTGTTAAAATCTCCTGTAAGTTAATCTGTAACACCTCCTAGTAAAGAAAAAAAAGTTCATTAATGATATAATTGCTTCACTTCCTAAGGTTTAATCTACATAAGCTAGCCTCAGGCCAGGCTCATCTCTCACATTCCCTGAACTGCTATAAACAGACTACCAGATCAGCTAATAAACTGACATTTGGTTATGCGACCACAGCCCTTTTCAACCACTCTGACCAGAAAACCCAGAACTCAAAAGAAACAAAATGGGCTGCTCCTTGCTACTACTGGTTTTAAGGAGTATTTTGACTTTCTAAAAACATGTTACGATGGAGTCCTTATTTTGATGATCAAATACTATTTATTCCACAGGAATTCTGACACATTTAGTGTATGTGGTCAGTGTTGTCCTATTCCAAATGAAGGTTGTACACCAGGGGAAAATATTGCCCTGCCTCTTTCATTCCACATCTGTGTTGGCATGGACTGCTGGGATGTGTTGCTGCATCTCTCCACAAGTTCTACATGATGCTGAGAAGGTCACCCAAACCACAGTTTTCAAAAAGAAGCCACAAGTTATGCATTCTGGGTATCTTACCTGAAACAGCTGTGGATGAATTTGTAGGTGTAGCAAGTTCTCACAACTCCATCTGGAGATGGTTCCTATTGCATAAAACTTTATTAAAATGTTAAGTGCTCTGAAGCATGAATTCCAAGCTGGCTATCTAAAACCAGCAGACATTTCTGACAATGGGATATTAGCACAAACCATTTTTGCAAGAATGCATGGAAGACAAGTTCACTAATATTTGTGAATAAGAGCAAATCTGCAGACATTTTGGTAGTGGAACAGATAGCTTTCAGGTATCCTATCATAGTATAGGATCCACAACTCTGAACTAGTAGTTGCAGAACATCAAAAGGTTTTGCATAAAACCAGTGCAAAACCAGAACCCCTTCTCCCACCACATGTATGTATAGTGTTATACATACAAATGAACAAGGAGAGATGAGGAAAGCAAGAGGAATAAACAAACATTCCAGGCTAAACTACTTGTAGGTGTTTGTAAATGAAAACAGTTGTGGTGACACTGCAAGTCAAACCTTTTTCCCAAAAGTTAGGTATTTCTCCAGTTTAAAAAGCTCATGAAGTTCTGACTTCCATATAACATGAGGAAAGAGAGGCATCTCCCAGTGTATCCAGCATGTCAGGTTACCTAACACCAGCATCCAGACCATGCAAAAAGTGACTGCTTTTTTGTTTCTGGGTCTGAGTATCAGTATCCTGCTCAGGTAAGGATGAAGGCTCAGCTTTGTGCTCTCTGGTTGCCACTGAAAGGAAGCGCAGCTGAGCATCACAGAGGCAATCATACTAATTTTTCATAAATGACCAATATTATTTAAAGGATGACAGTTGCATGTAGACACAAGCTAAGCTAACCAGAAAGATACATCAAAGAACAAGCATATATCATAAAACTTCCCTATCCCAGCAAGACTGTAGGAGGTTTGGGTTAAATTCCCTTTTGCCACCTGAGCAAATCTGACCTGACATGTCCCACCTCAAGGTGAATACCCTGATCACAAAAGGTCAGCTATTTTAAGGCACAAGGGTGAGGTGTCCCATTATTTCTGTTCAAACTGTTCCACTTTGCATGGAATGAATATTCATTGAGCTCCTGAGAGAATGAAAGTGCAAAAATGTGTCTATAACCAGGTTGTTAGGGTGCTCAGCAGGGAAGGTGGGTGAGAGGAACTTATTCTTTTGGAATATGAGAGCATACCTGGCTAAGCAGCAGCACAGCAAGGGTGTTGATGATCTGTTTGGGACTGAGGTGCTCACACTTATAAGACAGAATTTGAATGCTTAAATCTGATTGTGGCTGCAGACCTCAGACACAGTACTGAAGAGGCTATTTGGAAATTAGTAGTTGTCTATTTAGTGCTGGATGATATGAGGAAAATAAGGTGTGAAAACACTCACAATGATAAGAATGACACTCCTACAGCTGCAAGAATAAAATTTCTCCCTCTAAACCACCCTTATATATAGATGTAAAAGTAAAAATGATTCTGGAAGACAAGTAATTAAGTAGAATGACTGCAAAGGCCTGAAAATAGACTGTCCTAAATTCAGCAAAAAGCCCTTCATCTGAATATACTAAAAAGCAGATTAAATAAGTGTTCATATGAACTCTTCCATGAAGGTGTTTTTCTGTTCAAACTACTGTTTTAATGACTGTGTAATTGTTGGAATGAATTGGGTTTGAAGGAACACCATGATTTTTAACATCGGTTTTATTAGGCAGTGACAGTATCTTTTGTCTTATTGTAACTTTTTATTTTCACTCACGGATGCCTTACTATTGGATCAAACTTTTCGATTGTGAAGTGGGTGATAAATTGATCTCTGGTGAGAAGGTAATCTTTAAGTCTGTTTATGCTGACTTCTGTTGGCTTTCCTCAGGAATGAATCTGTCCCACCAGGTTTATTGTGAAATTATTTAGAGAGATGTTGCCAATGTTAGACTGTATGGGTAAAGAAATAAATTTCTATATATTGTCTTAAAATGACATTGCTATGGAGAAGAGTATTTGGGCATGGCTTCTTCTATGGACAAAAACTATAAAATGTAACAAGACGGCACAACACTGTTCAAGATATAGCTTTCTGTTATCTGTATGCAACATCCATTAGACCATTTGGAATTACATTTTTTAAAAATAATGAAAACATTATACTCCTAGATTATTTTAGTTCTAGTGAGAAACCACACAGAATTCACCAGAATAAGTGCCCAGTTCACACTGACTGAGCTCAGTGACAGCTGCACTAAGGAGAAGGCTCTGCCCGCTCTTATTGCGGCACATACAACTGGAAAGACAGCGAGGTTTTAACTAAGGAACACCGGGGTGCCTGTGCCTTTTCAGTTCAGTAAAACTTCATTTCAGGTCTTCTGGATGCCAAAATCAGCAGGTTTCCTTCTGTTTGCATGTATGTAGCTGGTTTGGCACTGCAACTTCATTTTATGTTGAAGAGCAGCAGCAGTCACTGTTTTCACATGGACTTTGCTGTATAATTAAGTTTTAATAATAAAGACTGCATGCACCAGGTGAATAACTTCTTGTTTACACTGCAGTCTGGTAGAGTTGGGTTTCTGTCTCTCTAAGAAATGTTTCTTGATTCAGGCCAATGCTTTGATACCTTTAATTTACCTGCAGAACTTTTATGTCATTCATCTTGCATGAAGTGCACCTTCTAGCCAATGCTGATTTACACTACCTGGGGACTGTGTAGGAAGAATTTAGGTTACATTGTTTTAGGACACCTGAGAAAAAAATATCTGGGGCTTCACA